>JAPFFP010091650.1:0-20849 GCA_026153255.1 Solanum medicagineum
TCATATGCATGGTATATTTTGTTAGTTAAGCTATCTCCAGATGCAGTTTTAAAGTAAGTATTCTATCTCTATTACGTTTTGGCCATCTTACATATCGTACATTCCACGTACTGACGCCTTTGGCGCTGCATCGTATCATGATGCAGATGCAGGTGTCTATGTTAGCAGATGCTTAGTAAGAGAGTCCCCATCAGCGGTCTGTGAGGCCTCTTTGCATCTAGAGGAGCTCGGGAGTATTCAGTTCTTTGTTTTTATTTTGTTGAGGTACCTATTAGCCTATTTTGGTGCCTTATTCAAAGCCAGTAGTTTAGAGGTTTCATAGACTAGAAAGATTTTGTTCCAGTTATTTCTTTTAAACTATTTGAGAGATTTTTGAGTTAAGATATACATATTGCTATTGTATCTTTAAGCTTATGAATATTGAGCCCATTTGAGTTCATTATGATATTATCGTCTTCCGCTAAGTACGTTAGCCAGGCGAAGTGGTTCGTTTGGGACCAGAAATGATTTTCGAGTGCCAGCAACGTCCAGGGTGCAGGCTCGGAGCATGACAAACTTGGTATCAGAGTGTAGAGTTAAAGTTTCCTAGGGTGTCTACAAATCCGTGTCTGTAGGGTCTTATTTATGGTTGTGAGGGCCCACTTCTATAAATGAGGGACTATGGACATCTAAGAACAATTTTCCTTCTTTCATACTCTAGATCATGCAATAAAGTTATTTCTAAGGAACTTGTCTATATTCGTGTGGTTTTCAGATTTGTTCGACTATCTCTCATAATTAAGGTGGTTGGAATAGAAAAAAATTCCAGATCCTCAATGTGGAGTTGCCTTCAAATAAAGTATTCAGAAAGCCAAGAGACTACACTAGGCTTGGGATGAGCTGACTAGTGTGCTTGAGTTATCGATCCATAATATTTCCCTCTTATTCATATGAATCGTGCATTTGAGTTAGAGCAAGATATAATGTATTTTCAGACTATGTTCCCTAAAACATTCTGCAGATGTTATTCTTGAGAGAAAAGTTAAGTTATGTCTCTAATACTTTATAGTATCCTCTCCCCTCGAGAGAAAGAGATTGAAGTCCTTTTTAAACCATGTGATAGAATGTTCCCATAGCTAGAAAGATGTAGTAATCACGAAGAGTGAGAATAGTAACTTCTTGAAGCTAGATGCTAAGAGTCCTGTGATGATTAGTCGAGTTCCTTATAGGTTTTGGTTAAAGAGTAGTAAGTATAGTATATGAAGAAGAGTTGTTAGTTAGTATAAGATGGTGCACACTCGAATATAAAAGGAGTTGATGTTGAAGTAGTATTATGTTAGTAATGATGAGTATATGTGTTGAATATGAGAACAGAGGGCATAAAGTAGTAGATGTAAACTAGATTCATGATTGTGAACAGAAGAGTCATGTGAGATTTATAGAATTATGCGCTTAGCTAAGTAAGGAGGTATAATGGATGAGTGGTTATTATTTAACTTATGAAAAAGGAGAGTGATAATAGATTATACTTAGATAGACAATGAGTTGGAGAATTAATTCTTGCCATGAGGTTTAGTGATCTAACAATTCTTGACCTTATCTGGTAGTTTAGAGTTACTAAAGTATATATATGTATAGGAGAAGTGTGGGTGCACGTGTTTAGTATTAAACCCTAAGCTTGAACCTTAAGTGAGTATCATGTAAAGAGGGGATAGTAGAATGACAGTGACACCATTAGTTGGAGGTCTGGTCTAGTAGACTTGACATAGCGTAAGAGAGAAATTAAGCTATTGACTTGAAAGAAGTATGATGTCACAAGAACATCGTATGTGATCCTTAGATGAAGATCGTGAATTGAGGCTAAGTCATTAGATAAGAAGAGGGCCTAAGATGTACATCCAAGACAGTCTATAAGCGTGAGATGTGTTGACTAAGTACTCACTATGAGATTTAGAGGGCTTATTTTCCTTAAATTTTTACCTAGTGGATGTAAGCTGGTGTGATGTTAGAGAGGTATGTGATAGATGCATGTGTTAGTACTAGACCCTAAGCTTGAATTTTGAGGAGTAGTGTGAAAGAGGAGATGGTATCGTGAGAGTGATAGTCTTAGTTGGAGATTTTCTCTAAGAGACTTGTCATAATGTATGAAGATGCTAAATTGTAATGAAAGTGATGCTATGGGCAGGGTATAAGTGCCCCTTAAGTAAGAGTAGTGAAACGAGGATAACTCAATAGATAAGAAGAGGCTTGAGATGTATACCCATGATTGTGTAAAGATATGTGTAGCTCTAAGTTATGACTACTATAAGAATTTAGACTGTATTTTTAAGTTGTCAACGTGGAGTAGGTTGATGTAAGCATTCTTTAGTAAATGAGTCGATCGGGGCTTATGGATAGACGATGAGGTGTTCTCCATAATAGTCTAAGTCTTATACAAATGAGTTTATAGGAGCACCAAAGTTGAGTATTTGCAGGTAAAACGAAGAGGTTAGATTATAAAAGTTGTGGAAAGTGGTTATGTACGCCAATAGGAGTAGCAAATATAGGAAGATTTCCATAGAGACAGGAGGATGCTAAGAGTGGTATTTTCGAAGAGGGTCTTAGAGGCTATTTTATATATACGTGACTAGAGCATAACAAAAGAGTTTAAGATATTCTTGTGGATAGTGACTCCTTGACTGTGTGGAGATATGTATGTATAGCTTAGAAAGGGGAATTGATTTGCAAACTTAGAGAAACGACCTTTGAGCTAAGGGGGAGATGATGAGGTGATGAAATAGAGTAAATCTTGAGTTTTCGATAGAGAAAAGCTGATCAAGATGAGATATCAAACCTTTTCCATCTCATGTACTCTATATACTTCAATCAAAGTGATATTTCGTTCTTGTCTGGTGTATGAGTGTCATGCCCATGGCCTAGTCCCGTGCACGTCATGTTGGTACCCATTCATGTTGAGTTTCAAGATATGAAGTGATTTACCTTATGTATCTAAGAGTTTCTAGTCCTATGTTGAATGAGATGTGACCTGAGTTTTTCACTGCATATAGTTCTGTGGACTCAAAGTGAGTTTTGATAGCTGAAGAAGATTGTACTTCATTATGAATATCCTAAAATAAGATTTCTCGATTTAACAATGATCTTTCGTTCCCAGCCCTTTGAGTGATCTTGCTTTCCAGTCTTGATAGAAGTGTTGATGATCGTAGAGAAGTGATGGTTGATGAGTCAGGGGTTTGATTGAGTGAGTGAGTTTTGAGAAGAGTTCTCATTATTATTCGTGCCTTGACATCTATCTTTACTTATCATTCGAGGACAAATGATCCCAAGAGGGAGATAATGTAACATCCCAATTTTTTTTAAGCGGAGACTGACTCATCCTTCATATGATATAGGATTTCAGTTAATGATTCTAAATTGAGTGTAAGTGTTCTTAATGTGGAAATGTAATTATAGATGATCTGAGGTCACACGAACCCTCTAGCACGAAGTTAAGCTAAAACCTTTCTTAGCGTTTGAGTTCTAACGTAAGATTTTATAAATATTAGATAGACCAGTCACCTTTAGATTGCATCTACATTCTATGATCAACTCTTAAGTATTTAAAGTATATTTGATATGATTTAGAGTCATAAGGGGTCTTTTACATCAAGCCAAGTCCAAAGAATTTCTAACAACTAAGTTTTCATATGAGTCGATAGAAGGGTCAATTTCAAATGATCATATCTCCTAAGGTATAATGAATTAGGTAACACATAATATATCAAATCGAATATATTTGAATTATCTTTATAACGCATCCAATTTCGCCTTAATCAGAGTTCAGAGTAAAAAGTTATGACCATTTTACTGAAGACCTGCAGAGCTGTCCAAAGATCCGCGACGGCTCCGCGTTGTGGACCCAACGCAAAGCGTTTCTGGATAAGCTAAATGACATTTTTTTATTTTATTTTGAGGGTACATTTATCCTAAAGCCTTTTGAAGTCTTTTGAAGTCTATTTAAGGTCCTAAAACACCAAAAAGGTCAGTTTTCATAATTAAAAAAATCCTCTCCTTCATTCATAAACATAAACACTCAAGAATCATCAAGAAGTCATCAAGTTAGGATTAGTTTCTAATATTCTTCCTCAAGGTAAGTTATTCTTCATGAATTTCAAGCTACCCAACCTAGATTTTTTCATCTATTCATGAATCTCTAATAGAATCTTAAATCATAACCTAGGGTTTCAAGAAGACGAATTCAAGAATCCCAAGAAAAGATTTCTTGATTCTTCTTTTTCAGGAATGTAGGGTTCTTCATCAAGAACTCTAAAGATTCTATGTCAAGAAGAATTCAAGAATCTTCTTCATCTCTTCCAAGAACTAATCTCAACGGTATGTAACGCCACACTCAAATTATTATTTTTAGATTTTATTTTAGAAAGTATAACCTAGTTTTCATCCCAGAAGTCTAAAGTCTTGGTTTAGATTACTTTCATGAAAATCTTGCAAAGTTTAGTGAATTTCTTTACTTATGCATAGATTCTTGATTTATTAATGATGAATCTTGATTCCTTAATTGTTATTAAAGTATTGACTCCAAGATTTAAAAACTATGAATGATTTCCTGTAAATTCATATGGGTTTCATGAAAGCCCATAAAGCTTATAATTCAAGATAAGTTAAAGAATTTCTTTCTTGAAACATTCTTGTATTTTAGCTGAGTATATTATATGTTAAAGAATGATTTTCTTGAAGATTTTTTGGTACTTTAGTTGAGAAATCTAGTATGTTTGAAAGTGCATGAAAGATACTAGTTTCAGTAAAGTTAAAATTTGAGTTGAGAAAGCTAAGTAGTAAGCCGGGCTAAGTCCCCAAGAAAGCCAGATTTCAAGAATTTATGATCATTTAAGTATCAACAATATAAGATATTTTGGGAGTATTGTTGAGAACCAATATGTGTGACAGTAGAATAAATTACTCAAACTCATAAACTATGCAGCCAACATAGGATAGGATTGTACTATAGTATCTTCCTCATTAGCCAGATAGATGGCCCAGTTTTGGGATATATCCACTCTCCTAATTCTTCGTCCCCTACCCCGGCAAAGTACAGGAAGGCTCTAGCAGCGTGGGCAAGACGTTGTATCATCACGAAGCTCACAGTGATGGTTGTCGGCCAGAGAAACTCCCCAAGAAGTAAAGTTTGTAATCTTACATACTGAGATTTAGTATTTCTTTCTTAAAGTATTTCTTTATTTATGATGCATGCTTAATTGAGCTACAGAGCTAAGTTGTTTAGCACCGTATTTTATATATATTTAGCTAAGCTCAGTTATGCATTAACGTAAGTGTCTCTTTTATATTGAGTTGCACTTTTGACATGTTTAAGAATGTGTATATATATTTCACATGCATGATATATTTTATTAGTTAAGCTATCTCCATGGTGCAGTTTTAAAATAAGTATTTTATCTCTATTACATTTTGTCTATCTTACATACCGTACATTCTATGTACTGACGCCTTTGCCGCTGATGCAGGTGTCTATGTTAGCAGATGCTTAGTAGGACAGTCCCCATCAGCGGTCGGTGAGGCCTCTTTGCATCCAGAGGAGCTCGGGAGTATTCACTTCTTTGTTTTTATTTTGATGAGGTACATATTAGCCTATTCTGGTGCTTTATTCAGAGTCAGTACTTTAGAGGCTTCATAAACTAGAAAGATTTTGTTCCAGTTATCTTTTAAACTATTTGAGAGATTTTCGAGTTAAGATGTACATATTGCTATTGTATCTTTAAGCTCATGAATATTGAGCCCATTTGAGTTCATTATGATACTATTGTCTTCTGCTAAGTAAGTTATCCAGGCCAAGTGGTTCTCTTGGGATCAGAAATAGTTTCCGAGTGCCGGCCACGTCTAGGGTGTAGACTCAGGGCATGACATTGATAACTTGCGAACCAACTTATATTTGTTATTAATATAATTTCTAATTAAGCAATTTTATGAATTATTGTTTTTAAATAAATTTAAACTACATATTTGAATAATTTTTGAAATACAATTTTAAAATGTTTCACTAGAAAAGACAAAACTCAAACTACTTTAAAAGTGTTAATCTTAATTAGTTACACTGAATATTTTTATACTATAACTCAGTTAATGATAGGTCCTTTATATTTTGTAAAAATAATTATGTTTTTGATGTAACGTCCAATAAAATTATCAAAATATCCCTGGAATAGAGATACGCGCGTAACGCGGCTCCCCATGCTCCATTTGTGAATTCGAGACTAGATATGCAATCAGCATGGAAAATTGAGCGGGAAAATGGTCTCGTTCGAATTTTAGAGGCATCAGATCGAAAAATAATTTTTCGATCCAAAACGATTTCTAGAAGTTGTGCGCGCCCAAGGCGCGATGTGGCTGGGACGCCGACATGCCTTGTGTTTTTCTTAAATTTCTCAACGAAAAATTGAAAACTAGTTCAGAAAAATTTAGGAAAAAATACACTAGTGCGCGCCCCGTCTGCATCGCGGACTGGGCCATTTTGAAGTGAAATTTTCATTTTAATTTTAGGGGAATTATAGTCAATTCTCAACTCTTTCTAAGTTCAATAAATGAATATAAGAGATCTTTTACATCAAGTCAAGTCCAAAATATTTCTACCGACTAAGTTTTCACATGAGTTGATAGAAGGGTCAGCTTCAAATGACCTAAAGTATAATGATTTAATATATCAAATCAAAGATATTTGAATTAGCTTTCTAGTTCATCTAATTTCGCCTTAATGAGCGCTCAGAGTAGAAAGTTATGACAATTTTTAGTGGAGTCGTACAGAGTTGTTCGAAGTCCGCGTCGAACTCGTGTAGACAAGCTAATGACATTTCTTTTTATTATTTTATGAGGGTATTTTAATCCTATAACCTCTGGGGGTTTATTTTAGTGTCCCAAAACATATAGAAATCTATTTTTCATAAATAAAATCTCTCTCCTTCACTCTTGAACATAAACGCTCAAGAATCATCAAGAAAGTCATCAAGTTCGGATTAGCTTTCAGGATTCATCCTCAAGGTAAGTTATTCTGCATAAATTTCAATCTATCCGACCCAAATTTCTTCATTTATTCATGAATCTCTAATAGAATCTTAAATCACAACCTAGGGTTTTAAGAAAACAAATTCAAGAATTTCAAGAAAGAATTTATTGATTCTTCTTCTTCAAGAATTTGGGTTCTTCATCAAGAACTCTAAAGATTCTAAATCAAGAATTCAAGAATCAAAGAGAAGCTCTTCAAACAATGTCTTTCCAAGAGAAGGTTTTCAAACAATGTCTTTCCAATCCATGAGACTAATTGAGATAATTTGATTGAGATATTTTGATTAGATGGATTGTTTTATGAGAATTGAGTCATGGGAGGAGTATTGAGCATCGAAAGAGTAAGATTTAATCCAACTCGCACTCGTCAAACTATGTATCCAAGTATAGGCGAGGATTAGGACCATCACATCAAATTATGTTGAGGTTCCATCTGATTAGAAGTCCTTGAAATCAATAAAGGACTTGTAGATTGATGTCTTCATTTGGACTTGTCAATTCGGTTTTGATTCATTCCCTACCTGGAAAGTATAGAACGACCGTGGAAACATCAACGTGATTGTTATACAATCGCTGGCTCATAAGTGATTGTTGTTGGATAAGAGAAACTCCCAGAAAGTTCCCAAACTGAGTAATTCGAGTCAAGATGAGATGAGATGAGATGAGTTGAGTTCCTTTGAAATGAGTCCCTCTGAGATGAGTTTGATTTGATTGATGAGTTGATTGGTTGATGGGTCACTTGTCTACTCTTTATTCTTGCTTTAGATAGATATTTGACATGTTGGTTGTTACTATCCTTGATGTTGATTGTTCTTTCTATATTATTCTACCTGTTTCAGTTTCACATAGCTATTTTACATACTAGTACATTCCATGTACTCATGTCCCCTTTTGGACTACATCATTTCATGATGTAGATTCAAGATTTTGAGATCGTCAACAAGCGCATCGTTGAGGATTTGAGACGTTTAGCTGATTAGTGAGTCTCCCCTACCTTGGAGGATTCATTATATTTGTTTCATCTTACTTTAGAGTTAGACACTTATTAGCCTTATTTGATTGAGGTAGTCATGGGTTTGTCATTGGTACCACATGATAGTTATAGAGGCTTCATAGACTAGAGTCGAATATTGATGTAAGATTGTGAGCTAGTTTTTCCTACTAGCCTTTTATTATAATATTATTTTCATACTAGATGATGATGTGCCCATTTGCTTCCTTATGTCTTCCGCTGATTAGTAGAATGTATGAATGAATGAATGTGATGAGGCCAAGTGGTTCGCTTGGGAACTAACAATAGTCTCTGAGTGTCGGTTACATCTAGAGTACCCTCCCGAGGCATGACAAACTTGGTATCAGAATACGAGTTCAAGAGTTCTAAGGAATCTATGATGTCATGTCTAGTAGAGTCCTTATTATTGGTGTTAAGAGCTCCAAATCCATAATTTGGAGGCTATAGGACATTTAGGAATTGTTTCCCTTTTTTCGATTCTAAATCGTGCGATAGAGTTATTTCCTAAGAAGTCTATGATGATTCGTATGATGCTCTAAACCTTTCGACTATGTGTCATCCACGAGATGATAGAGACAGTAATGTTCAAACTCTTACCGATGAGATCCCCTACGATGAAGTAATCACAATGGTAGAGAGACTGCACCAGGCTTGAGAGAAGCCAACTAATGTGCTAAGTTGATTGACTAGAAATAGTGCACTATTACTCATATGAATCATGCATTTGAGTTTGCCCTAGATGTACCCATACCCTCTTATTCAAAACATGCTCCTGATGTTACCCATGAGAGAGAAAATTACGTCTCTAAAGAGTTTAATGCTACCACCTAAAGAGTGAGATGTGAGGTCTTATAAACCCTGAGTAGAATTGAGTCATCCCAGAGTTAGAATGATGATGTTGGAAAGAAAGGTATGAGATAGCAAGAATGATGGATGATTGAGGTTTGTAGTTAAAGTTATGTACCTATTAGGTAAGTAATGAGGTGGTGAGTCAATT
Source organism: Solanum medicagineum (assembly GCA_026153255.1). Taxonomy (NCBI): domain Eukaryota; kingdom Viridiplantae; phylum Streptophyta; class Magnoliopsida; order Solanales; family Solanaceae; genus Solanum; species Solanum medicagineum. Next base: position 9,057 of record JAPFFP010091650.1, read on the forward strand.
GCCATAAGTTTGATGAAAGAGTCGTAAGTACCTATGATTTTCATGACAAGGTATATCGGAAGAGTTATTGTTAAAATGTGATAGATTGTGCTCAAACTAGAAGAAAGTTTATGCTGATGTGTTATGGTATTCATACTATTAAGGGCGAAGTGTAGATGTCAAATAGGGGAAAAGAGTGCTTTCAATGTGATACATCTAAAATTAGGCTTGTGATTTTTAAGTGAGAGTTCATGAGATTCATTGAGTTATGAGCCTTAGTCAAATAAGGAGATATGACTAAATAGGTGAGTGGTACTGAGTTGTAAGGAAAGTGATGCTATGGGCAGAGTACAAGTGCCCCTTAGGTAAGACAAGTGAAATGAGGATAGCTCAATAGATAAGAAGAGACTCGAGATGTGTACCCATGATTGTGTAAAGATGTGTGAAGCTCTAAGTTATGAGTGCTGTAAGAATGTAAATAGTTTATTTGAGTTGTCAATGTGGAGTACGCTGAGGTAAGCATTCTGTGTCATCCCTAACAACTAAGTTGATTAAGGTTTATGGATAAATGATGAGGAGTTTTCCATCATATTCTAAGTCTTGTACAGATGAGTTTATGGGAGCACAAAGGTTGAGCATTAGCAGGTAAAAAGAAGAGGCTAGATTGTAAGTGTTGTGAAAAGCGGTTATGTACGCCTTTAAGAGTAGCAAATATAGAAGGACTTCCATAGCTATAGAAGGAAGCTAAGAGTGGTATCGTTGAAGAAAGTCTTAGTGGCTATTTTATATATGCGACTATAGTATGATAGAAGAAATGCCTATTCTTATAGATAGTGATTCCCTGACCATGTGGAGATATGTGCGTATAGCCTAGAAAGGTGAATTGATTCGCAAACTTAAAGAGACGACCCTTGATCTAAGGGGGAGATGACTCGAGAAAGCAAAGCAGATCCTAAGTTTTCTATTGTGATGGGCTGATCAAGATAATATATCAATTTTTTCTATCTCATATAATCTTTACACTTTAGTTGAGATGATACTCTATTCCCATCTGGTTTATGACTCCATGCCTATGGCCTACTCCCACCTACCACTTTTTGATTGTCATTCATGTTGAATTGTGAGGAGGAAAAGAGATGAGTTTATTCATTAATTGTAATCTGGCCCTATGGATCTAAGAGTTTTCAGTCTTATGTTGAATGAGATGTGACCTGAGTTTTACACTATGTATAGTTCTGTGAACTCAGAATGAGTCTTGATAGATAATGGAGATTGTACTTCATTTTGAATGTCCTCAGATAAGATTTCTCGATTGAGTCGTATTGATGATCGTTCGTTCCAAGTTCTTTGAGCGATCCTGTCTTCCCATGTCTTGATAGAAATTTAGATGATAGTAGAAGAGTGATGGTTGATGGGAGAGAGTGAGAGTTCTTGATTCTGATGTTATCTTACGCATGTACTAACCTTCCTCTTGTTATGCCATTGTTAATGGTAGGATGTAGAGATGACGAGTTCCCCTTGGTCCAAATAGTGATGTTGATAGTAGTAGACGAAAAAGTAGGGTAGACGAGGAGGAGTGGATGTATCCTTATTTTGCGACATTGGTATTGTACTTGTGTCATGTACGGATAGAAATAGTGGGGAGGAGAGAGATGAAATCTTATTTTGTGCAATAGATAGGTAAGAGTATGATGGTGTGTCTTTGAGTGGGAGCTCATTGAATGGAGGAGGTAGAGGTGCTAAGTAGACTTGAAAATTCTAAGATAGAGTTGAAGTGGTTAGAGTGATAGGCTTGAATGTGTGGTTATTGTTATGCGAGTATTCATGACCGACTATCGAAGACTTCATGATAGTGAAGTAATGAAGAGGACTAGTGTTCTTTTAATGAAAGCCCCTGTGGAAGTATAGAGCTAAGTATTAAGGAATAGCTTTGTATGAATATGATCATCTGAAGGGTAGCACCTTGAGGCTCAGAAGTAGGCTTGAATGGAATAAGAGGATGTGGATAGGTAGAGAGTTGAATACGAGTTATAAGCTTAAGTTGATAGAGTAGAATGTCATGAAGAGGAGCACAATTGAGATAAGGTACTAGTCTTGAGAGTTGTACAACATAGAGTCTTATGTATTGATGGTCCCATTCTCGATTAGAGTTGATGGTTTCCTTCCTGAGTTCAAAGGATTGATTGTCGAAGTGTTTAAACGATTCGAATTGATTGAGTTTCAGTGTTCCATTCGTGCTTGATGGTGAAAATGTCTAAAAGAGTATCTCTACTATTGATCTGAACCGATTTGTCTATTCGGAGTGACTTATGACTGTCCAGATTGGTTGATTGAGTATTCAAAGGAGTTTTGATCGTTATTCATGCCTGATGATGAGAATGTTGAAGGTAATGTCCTTACCCTTAACTAAATTGATTGTCTTTTCTTGAGTTGGTTGTTTATTCTTGAGTCTGAATAGAGATTGCTGATAATGATAAGAAATCGAAAGATTGATTGATAGATTTAAATGTTCAGATGAGTTTTGAGTCTATTCGTTCCTTGATATCCACTTTATTCATCATTCGAGGATGAATGATCCCAAAGGGGAGATGATGTAACACCTGGTAAAATTATCAAAATATCCCTAGAATAAATATGTGCACCTAACTCCTCTCCGTATGCTCCGTTGTTAATCCGAGACCAGATATGCAATCAACATGAAAAATTGAGTGGGAAAATGGTCTCGTTCGAATTTTAAAGTCATCACATCAAAAATAATTTCAATACAAAATGATTTCCAGAAGTTGTGCGTGCCCAAGGCGCAACGCGCTTGGGATGCGGACATGCCTTGTGTTTTTCTTAAATTTATCGACGGGAAATTGAAAATTAGTTCGAAAAATTTTAAGGAAAAAAATACACTAGTGTGCGCCTCGTCTGCATCGCAGACTGGGCCATTCCGAAGTGAAATTTTCATTTTAATTTGGAGGTATTCCAATCAATTACAAACCCCTCCTTAGTTCAATAAACGAATATAAGAGATCTTTTGCATCAAGCCAAGTCCATATAATTTCTACCGACTAAGTTTTCGTATGAGTTGATAGAAAGGTCAACTTCAAATGACCATATCTCCTAAAGTATAATACATTAGGTAACCCATAATATATCAAATCGAAGATATTTGAATGAGTTTTCCAACGCATCTAATTTTGCCTTAATCAAAGTTCAGAGTAGAAAGTTATGACCCTTTTAGTGAAGACGTGCAGAGCTGTCCGAAGTCCGCTCGGCTCTTTTTCTCGAACTTTACTCTTAGCAACTCCTATGTTCGAAGCAAGATGCGTCGAACTCGTCTAGACAAGTTAATGAATTTTCTTTTTATTATTTTATGAGGGTATTTTAATCCTATAACCTTTGGGGTTTTATTTTAGTGTCCCAAAACATATAGAAATCTGTTTTTCATAAATAAAACCCCTCTTCTTCACTCTTAAACATAAACACTCAAGAATCATCAACAAAGTCATCAAGTTTGGATTAACTTTCAGGATTCATCCTCAAGGTAAGTTATTTAGCATAAATTTCAATCTACCCAACCCAAATATCTTCATCTATTCATGAATATCTAATAGAATCTTAAATCATAATCTAGGGTTTCAAGAATTCCAAGAAAGAATTTATTGATTCTTCTTCTTTAAGAATTTGGATTCTTCATCAAGAACTCTAAAGATTCTAAGTCAACAATTCAAGATTCAAAGAGAAGCTCTTCAAATAATATCTTTCCAAGTTCTTCCACTCTAAAAGAAACTACCGAGATCGAGAATTTTCTCTAAGAAAGTTAGTATTCATCAAATTTCGATTGTAATATAAACTTTTCAGGTATGTAAGGCTAAAATAAAAGCATGAGATTGTTCTTTCATGTGCCCCGTAGATGGTCTTAGATGAGAGTTGAAAATTCTTGAGTCTACATATATGATTCTTGATTATTTCTTAAAAATGTTATAATTTTTACATGTATTTTCATATGTTGATTCATAAACTTACTTTCTTGAATTCAATATTTTCATGAAATACTGCATAAACCCTATGTATTAACTTTTAGAAACATGCATGAAAGAAGATAGGGATTGAGTCTAGAGATTGGATTTAGAATGTCGATTGTGATTGTGATTGTGATGTGAGAATGATGATGAGTTGATAGAACTTGATAGTCCCTTGAGTTTTCATAAATAAACTCTAAAGATTTGTCTATTCGATTGTTTCCTAATGATTTTTCTAAGCTTTGAGCTATTGATTGAGATGTTGATTGATGAGATGATTAGAGTCTCTATGAGATTGATTGAAAGATTGTGCTGCCATGAGGCTGATTGAGATGATTTGATTGAGATAGTTTGATTGGATGGATTGTTTTATAAGCATTGAGTCATGGGAGGAGTATCAAGCACTGAAATAGTAAGAGTTAATCCAACTCGCACTCGTCAAACAATGTAGCCAAGCGTAAGTGAGGATAGGATCATCACATCACATTACGTTGAGGTTCCCCCCAATTAGTAGTCCCTGAAATCAATAGAGGACTTGTGGATTGTTGTCTCCATTTGGACTTGTCCATGTGGTTTCGATTCGTTCTACCTAGCAAGTACAGAACAACTGCGGCAACATCATTATGATTGTTGTACAATCACTGGCTCATAAGTGATTGTTGTGGGATAAGAGAAACTCCCAATAAGTTTCCAAACTAAGTAATCTGAGTTGAGATGAGATGAGATGTGATGTGATGAGATGAGTTGAGTTGAGTTCCTTTGTGATGAGTCTGATTTGATTGATGAGTTGATTGGCTGATGGGTCACTTGTCTACTCTTTATTCTTGCTTCAGATAGACATTTGATATGTTGATTGTTACTATCCTTGATGTTGATTGTTGTTTCTATTTTATTCTACTTGTTTCAATTTCACTCAACTATTTTACATACTAGTATATTCCACGTATTGATGTCCCCTTTTGGACTGCATCGTTTCATAATGTAGATACAAGATTTGGAGATTGTCAACAGGCGCATCGTTGAGGATTTGAGACGTTTAGCTGATTGGTGAGCCTTTCCTACTTATGAGGATTCATTATATTTATTTCATCTTGCTTTAGAGTTAGAACTTATTAGCTTTATTTGATTGAGGTAGCCATGGGTTTGTCATTCACACCACCTGATAGTAATTGAGGCTTCATAGGCTAGAGTCGAATGTTGATGTAAGATTGTGAGCTAGTTCTTCCTACTAGCCTTTTATTATAATATTATTTTGAGACTAGATGATGATGTGTCCATTTACTTCCTTATATCTTCCGCTGATTAGTAAAATATATGAACGAATAAATGTGATGAAGCCAAGTGATTCGCTTGGGGACTAGCAATAGTCTCTGAGTACCGGTTACGTCTAGGGGTACCCTCCCAGGGCGTGACATTTTAATTATAAAAATTCTACAATTACATCCTCCTATAATGCTGTTTCTATTTTTTTAAGAAAATAGTTAAACCTACTAAAGTGGAAATCCTAAATAAATGAAGCTAAAAATATTTATTTATATATAATATTTTTATTTTAAATAATTTATTGTAGTTACAATAAGTCATTAGCATATGAAGGCACTTTTTTATTAACAAATGAATTGAAATATATCTCAATTTTCAAGTAATTAAAAAATTCACGTTCGTAGTTTTTCCTTGCCAATTTTTTTCCTCGTATACCTTTATTTTTTTGAAAAATAAAATTACTATGAAATTGAGCTAGTATTTTGATGATTAATCAATTCTTATTTAATTTTATTTTTATTTGCATAATTTGAAAAAGAATTTGAGGTAAATGAATGTCAAGCCCCGGGTTGTACCCTTGGTATGGCTGGCACTTGAAGAACCATTATTGATTCCCAAAGAGAAATCACCTGGCCTCATTGTCACATCTTATTTAGCTGCGGAAGAATACTCAAATAAAAGACATCAATAAAGTGATAAAGCTCTCATGAAATAATCTCCAATGACCAAGTTTGAAAAATAAAATACTCAACAATCCTCTACTCAACAATCCTCTACTCAATATCTATGAAGCCTTTATCTCTAAACATCTAGATGGTACCATGATAGGTCATGGCTATCCCAAATCAAAGGGAAAAAAATAAAATACTCAATAGAAGAATAAAAAGACTCCTTCGAGAAGCAAGAAGGGCTCACCAACTCTGGTAGTAAGGAAATTGAACCTCAACAGTGCGCCTGCTAAAGTCCCTTATCACCTGTATCTGCATCATTAATGATGCAGGCCAAACGGACGTCAGTACATGAAATATACTGATATGTAAATATAAGGCTCACACTCAATACAATTGACTCGACTCAGGACTCAACTCATCAACTCATAACTTAACTCCATAAATAATCAAGTTTTAAGTTTAAAATCTTGTTTTGGAAAGAGACCTAGTTTTCATGCAGCTCAGTTTAAAATATAATATGCTCGGGCAAGTATTGCTTGGAAGTTTCTCTAACTGACATACTCCCACCACCATGAGTTTGGTGATGCACAACAAAGCCAATGTCGTTGCCACGTCTGTCCTAAACTTACCAAGGTAAAGGACATCAACCCCTCACTCTCTCGGATCTAAAGAAAATGTTCATCTTTTGGGACATGAGCTGCCAGAGTTAACTGCACGACTATTCTAAGCTGGTAATATAGTTCTGGGGTATTGTCCTCTTTCCAAACTCGATGCTCAATACTCCTTTCAAGACTAAAATATGCTCATGCAACTCAACTCAAACTCATCTCTTGATTTATCTCAAATAGCTCCACTCAATTTGTTAATAGCTCAGTAACTCAGAATTGTCATTCATGCAATGCAACTCAAGACTCTAACTCACATCATGTAAGACTCTCACTTGTATAATCAGTTAATTTCATATCAATCATACTCAGCACATAAGACATATTAAATGCTCATCACGTGCATATGTAAAACAAGAACATGTACTCCTCATGCTCAACTTATTCAACTCAATTAGACTTGTGATCTCAATTCAGTTAGCCTACAAAAAGATAATGCAATTTAGTGCTAAGCCATGAAGAATGCAATTAGTTTTCAATTTCATGGTAACAACAATGCCATTAATTATTCAAGTATATACATGAGGACTCAAAACAAGTGCAAGAAACTTAGAACCTAAAATCATTGAATTTGCATTACTTAGTTATTACCTGCAAGCTCGACTCAAGTAGATGAAGGGGTGACTCGACAAACTCAATCAAACGTGTTAAGTAGACTCACATACCTGGAAATTAGAAGAACAATCAATCCCCTGATGATCCCGCGTTTGAACTTGAAACCCCCTTCTCTGACGATCTCAAGAATTTCTAAGTGTGTATCAAGGGATAATACACTTCAAGTTATGATATATGACCTAAACTAAGTCTAAAACGTCATGGGATTTAATTAAAAGAATTAAGGAAGGATAATAATACTCCTCTTAAAACTACTGACAGGAACCACGAAACCCCATCTACAGGTCGTGGTTCCTTATGAACCCTTTATCAAGCAAGTCCCTTAATTGTTCCTTCTATTCTTTCAACTCTGTTGGGGTCATTCAATGTGGAGATATAGAAATATGTTGGGTGGCGGATAAAAGATCAATGCTAAAGTTAATTTCCCCTTCAGGAGGAATATCGGGGAAGTAATCCGGAAAGACATAAGGGAACTCATTAACTATAGGAACCGAATCAAGAGTGGGAACCTTGGAATCAACACCCATGATTTGGACAACATGATATATGCAATCTTTGGAATCATTTTCATAGCCGTTACATAAGAGAAAAACTTACCCTTGAACTCTGAATTCGTTCCCTTCCACCAAACAATAGACTCATTAGGAACTTGAAATGTGACCATACGGGTTCTACAATCAATAAAAGCATGAGATGCATGCAACTATCCGTGCTAAGAATAACATCAAAATTGGTCATATTAAGTTCAAAAAGATCACATGGAAAAACTTTATCCAATACCAACACGGTACAATTTCTATAGACTTTCTTGGTTAAGATCGACTCAACAATTGGAGTATAAACCGAATAAGGTTCTAACAAAACTTCTGGAGATATATCAAACTTTATAGTGAGGTAAGGAGTAACAAAAGAAATATTAGAACCAAGGTCAACCAAAGCATACACATCATAATCAATGACTCTTAACATACCGATAATCACATCGACAGCCTCCTCAACCTCTTGCCTAACACATAGAGCATAGAATCAATTACCATATGAACCACCTCCTTAAGCTTGGTCACCCTATTGCTCTTGCCCTCTTGGAACCATTCGACCTTGTAGATGACCATCCCTACCTTTGTTAGCAATACTAGGACACTTGGCAATTTTGTGTCTTACTCTTCCACAACCAAATCAAGCATTTATACCCCCTCAAACACTCTCCAACATGATACTTCCCACACCTAGGACACTTAGGAGGAGTAGCACCACCCTTCACAACATCACTTTGAGCCTTAGGGTTGGGCACCTTATCTTTATCAAACCTTTACAAAGTGCCTTTAGACTGACCTTGACCTTGTTAGAAAAAATCACCATCGACTTAGCATGTGAAAACCCACCATGAAAGTGAGCCCTTTTTGACTCCCTCATCCTCATCTTTTGAAGTTTCTCACTCTCCACTTGTTCGGTATATGTCATGAGTTGTGAAATATCCATTTTCTTGATGAGTATTAGGGTATTGCTTTCCATCTTTACCAAGTTGTACATACTTAAAGTGAACATGTTCATACAGGCCCTAAAGTCGGCTACCAAAGAAGGAGCATACTCGGACAATTATGTGAACTTGCGGGCATACACCCTCTCACTCATGCCACCTTGCCTCAAATTCATGAATGTCATAAATTTAGCTTCTCTTAGTTCAGTGGGAAGAAACGATCAAGAAAAGTAGCTTAAACACTGCCCAATCAATAAAACCTTCTCCAACTCTTTCAGACTTCCATTGTGTGAACCAAACTTGAGCAACTCCATTAAGTTAATAAGCCGTCAATTCGGCCTTCTCCTCAAAATATACCCCTATAATCGCTACCACCTTGTAGACCTCATTAATAAACTTTTGTGGATCCTCATCCACCTTGGAACCATTAAACTCTAGAGAATTCATCCTAGAAAAAACCCTTATCCTTGAAGACGGAGTAGGATTCTTTTGAGAAACAATAACTTGAACTAACATAGTGATAGCGGCCCTGAACTTATGATTGGTAACTTGGTTATCTTGATGGCCTTGAGGAGCTGGAGGAACTTAGTCCTTATAGCATAAACTCCCCTAGGCAATAGAGCACGTCGTAGAGGCATTTTCTGAAAATATCAAAGAATAAGCATTAGGGAATGAAAGTCTTGAAAGCACGACATAGATCACAAAGGAACAAAAGATTCCCAAAACATCGCATAGCCTATCTCTTATGGATGTGGCACACTTCACATCTATGAAAAACACTCTACTAGATGCGATATGTTGGTCTCTCGGATGCTTTCAAATCTTGTGCTATGATAGCAAGTTTCTCACGACCCAAACCTAGGGCCTAGCCGTGACACGGCGAATATAACACTTGAAGGTGCCCTATCCAAGCCTCTTGATCATATCGTAAGCACACATAATATAAAGTAAGCCAAACATAATTAAGCAAGCAGAACATAACAACATAAGAGTCAAATGTTTTCCCTTAGGGGAATTACATCAATCATGGTCTAATACATGCCTCTACATAAAGATCTTGGTGGGGTCTAGCACATAGCTCACGAGCTCACCCTCAAGATGTAACATCAAAAGAATTCATAAAGTCTCATCATAAGAAAAACATCACATGAAAGGTCTTGTTCCCGAAATATGAGAACTCACCTATAAGTCTTCAAAAGCTCAACTCCGAATCTTGCCACAAAATAGAGGAATAGTCACATCGTCTGTCCTTACATGGGTAGATCATGTAGGCAAAGAAGTATGCATTAGTATGTGGAATATACTAAGTGTGTAGGTATTCCATGCATCAAGGAGTATAATAACATAATAACAATATGCATAATCATAATCAATAGAGTAAGGACACAATATATATGAGGAATACATGCTTAAAATCATGAGAAGAAAGATCATTAAAATCTTTCATAATCCTAGCATACATATGTGGGAATAAGATAATAATTGATAATAAGACTAAGCGGACTATTACATGGAATCTCGATGTTATTCTACACCGAGAAAAAGAGTAATCTACTTTGCCAAGGTAGATTATACCTTACCTGTATGAGATCCTTCCCATTTCGATGGGTGCCTAACATGAACCTTATATGATTATTTCCATTTCAGTGTATGTTTTATATATGTGGATCCCCCAACGTAATAATATATAAGCACATAATCATAAGCCTATGGTGGCACATAACTATGAGATTTGAGGATTTATATAAGGACCCTTGGAGATAGTCTCCCTCAAACAAGCTCATTTGATGTAAAAGTCAAATCCCACAAAATATATATTTATGCATATGCATAGCTTTCAACATAATTCATACTTTATCAAATTATACTTTCATAGTTTGTAAAATACTCATCATAATTTAACTTCATGAAAACATCTTATATCTTAGGAGTAGTCCATTGACATAACCTTTCATATATGTCACGGACTTGGTCGTGCTTCCAATGAACTGTGCGTCCTAGCAACCTTTTGACCCGCTCGTCACATATAGTATGGGCATACTCCCCATCTTATTATCATATCATAAGCACTAGGTCTTAAGTAACCCACATCATCATTATATCATCATCATCATTAAAGCATGTTTTTCATACTTAAAATCATATTTATGAAAATCATAGCTTTATCATAAGAAACTAGGTCATGTGTGGGTTCATGAATAGTTAAAGAAAAATCATGCAATTAAATAGAAGTCATAGAAGAATCATGCAATTGAACTCAATTTGGATCACCAGTAAAGGAACGCACATCAATTCAACAAGCCCTAATCATCATATACTTAAAATCACTTTAATTCACTTGGAAATCATATAAATCATTTAATCATTCATAATTCATGTATAAATAGGTATAACAATCATAGCATAATCATAATCCAATCATTTGGAATCAATTCATAAAAGCTCATAGGAAATCATCATGGGAATTGGATGAAAAGGTGGATTTGAGTTGGGCATTAATCCATAAATGAAGCCTGCACACCTCAAGTGAAGAACCTTAGAAATTTGACTGTAAAAACCTTGGAATCTTTGACCCAAATTTAGAATCCTAGCTTCAATAGAGAGAATCCTTAGAGAGGAAATTTTTTAGACCTACAGTGAGGGTTATGAGGATGAATGAGATAAAATGAGTTAGAAATAGGTTTTATAGAAGTTAGGTCTGTTAAGGTAGTTAAAAAGGTCAAAACTACGTAGTTTAAGAGTTAAACGAATTGAAATGACCAACAGCCCTTTATTAAAATCTGTTGGAGCCCTTCAGAAGGCCCTGTTCACCGCCCGTAAACACTTCCATGGGTCATGCTTTGTCATCATGGAATACGCACAAAATTTTAGCTATTGAAAATTGCACTTTGAAACAATGAGACCCTATCTACGATCCATAATTGCTTCTATGGACCTTAAAACTCTTCGTAGAGTGACTTCAAGACTTAGAAAATTTTTCCATTCTCAGGGTCCAGAAAAATTTTTCATTCTCAGGGTCCCTTTCACGATCTAGTTCACTGTAACAGCCCGGACCCACACGTGCATATATTGTCCGCTTTGCCAGCCATGGGTCGCCCATGCACCAGCGCACG
>JAPFFP010091661.1:0-20848 GCA_026153255.1 Solanum medicagineum
ATATCTTACAAGGGCTCATAATCCTAAACTCGATTGTCAACCTTAAACCCACCTAGTCCACTTGGTACCATAAACTACCATCTCCCCTTTGGGAGACAACCTCCACTCTACCATCTCTTCACCCAAAACATCAAACTCTAATAAGGCGTGATCGAGGCCTTTCTTAATCTAGACCCTCTTCAATCAAAGAAGATTTGAGACCATCAAGAATACTACACCACCATGCTCAACTCCCCCCAATCTAGTTAACCGATGGACCTCTCTAGTCACCTCTTTGCCACCATCCTCAATACATGCTAGGGTAACTAGAGCACCAACCACAACATTAGCCTCACCGGGGAAAATAATGCACACTTATATCATAATCCTTAAAGAGTTCTAACCACCTTCTTGTTATCTACCACTCCCACCTATCATATTTAGCAAACAACCCCTCATCGTCCAAGAATTGTAACCCTACCCCCAAATTATTCACAAGTTCTAAATAAATCAATGCTCCACCACTAGAGGCCATCACAAACATGTCAAGGTAGGGTTTTAAGACCTTATTCATGAACATATCTGGTACACTAGTCAAACAAAAAGACACTACCCTAAATTCAAAATATCGGAAAGTACTCTCAAGAACTCATTAATTATCGGAAACATCTCAAATAGAAAATACCTTTGGTTCAACATCCCTAACTCTCTCAAGATGATAAATGCAACCCGTAGGAATGAATTGTACCTTAGACAAGAAATGCACTTACCTTCTTTGCTACCACTTGACAACATCCCACTCAAAGACGGGCTCATTAGGGAATCGGGATCTAATTCTATGGGTCCTACCATCTATGAAGACACAACATGCATAAAACCATTCCATCCCAAGTATGAAATCAAATCCACCACATCTACTCCAACAAGCCACAAGGCAAGACTTAATACAATACGAACCCGGATCAACACCTATGAACCTTTTAGCAATAATACACTCAACAAAAAGGATAGACACCAAAGGTTCATATAACAACTCGAGACACACAAGAAGTCCACTAGCAACCAAAAGTAATAATGAAAGGAATAGGGAAACTCGAATCCATCAAAAATTAAAACCTTCAACTTACGTTTCTTCGCCTTTCTCTTTGAAGCGGCATGATCAACTAGAAGAGCAAAAAACATCGTTAGGGGGGAAAGCTTACTCTAACTCTATAGCATGACTTAGAACATGAAGAAGGGAAACATTTTCTAAAACGTCTTATAGCCTCCTACTCATAGTTGTGGTGCACAAGACAACCACTAATAAGACTCTAATCGACGCAGTGTGTTGGACTCCGAGGATCTAACATCCTAGTGCTTTGATACCATCTTTGTCATGATCCGAGCCTAGGTCCTAGACGTGACTGGCGAATGGGGAACCCGAAGGAACTCCAAAACAAGCCTCATAGCATATCATTACACATTCTTGGTCGTGGAAGCAATTAAAATAACAATAAGAGATAAGCATAAACAAGGAGAATTGGGACTAAAGGTAAAGTTTCATATCATAAACATCAAGAAACAAGAGATTCAAGGCTTATAGCATAGATACATAACATGTCCAACAATACCTCTACTACATAGATAAGACCGGGGGCCAACAAAAGCAACCGAGCTCACCCTCATAGTTAATACATATATAAAAGAAAGATAGTCTTAGAACATAGCATAAGATCATAAGCAACGTCCCTGGAATGGAGGACTCACCAACAACCTTGAGTGAAACCGTACTAGCTACGTGGGTGGAGATGCTCAAGCGGGGCTCTGGCTCCTCCATGGTAACATCATGTAGGCAGAGTAAGCATTAGTATGTTTGAATGTATTAAGTATGTAGGATGAAATGAAAAAAGAGATAGGCATCATAATCAAAATGCACAATTATAAGCAATAGATAGCATAATAACAATATGCCATATATGAACAATGCTTAAGTGAATCCTGCTTTACAAATCATTAAGCTTACATAGAACATAATATATAAGTGTGAGAAGAAACCTTAACCGACATAACATATGACCAAGTGAGCTACAACTTGGAATCCTGACGTCAACCCTACACCTGAAGAAAGGGGCAAGTACTTGCCAAGGTGAACCTCCTAATGACTAAGTGGATCCACTAAGCCTTATGTGAACCAGGTAATTGCCTCTAGTTCTTGGACTCGGGCACTCGCCTCAAACTTGGACTCGGGTACTCGCCTCAATCCCTCATATTTAGGGTACTCGCCTCTTAGAGATTCGGGGACTCACCTCTAATCCCTTCACCTATGGTGGCACGTAGTTCTAGGACTTGGGGACTTGCCTCTAGTCCACTCGGTTCTAAGTCTAATCCCATGGAATATATAAGATAATCATACTTTCGTAGCTTGCAATAAACATAGAGACATGGCACGAGTAGCTCTTAACATCAACCTCAAATAGTGAGCCTAACTTCAATCATAATAATGGGTCATCATCAACATTACCCTTTCATTAACATCAACATCAAAGGCTCACAAGAGGTATAATCTTAGAAAAAGAGGCTTAATCTGGCCCTACAACATTATCAACATTTTCATGATTTAAACACATCTTTAGAAAGCTCATAATCATTACAGAGTCACTTGAATTATAACTCAACCAATAGATCATTGAAACTTAAAGAATCCTTAAAAAGGCATTTTATCAAACACTTGGCGAGTGTGTAAATGCTAGTGTAAAACCATGCAATTCAAGAGTTAAATCATGCTAGAAAACTTAATGTAAAACCTTCAATAGATACTTGGTAACACTCTCAAGTAATATAAATCAAAAACCTTCATAACATCTTACAATATATCTTAGATTCATAGATCAAAACATGCTAAAACATTCACAATTTCACAAACACCAACATAGTGTGTAGTGAGTTTCATAATAAGTAAGACCCATGATTAAATTAACTTTAAATCATGCAATTTTAAGTAAAATGAGACTTGGGTATTATGGGTGAAAGGAACCCATGAAAGAAACTCATGTACCTTTACTTTGGAGAGTTACTTGAAGAAGATTTGAAATGGAGACTTGAAGATTGAATGAAATCCTTAGATCCGGAAAGAGATTGGGACACTTGAATCTTGAGGAGGTCTTGTGCATGACTTGGACCTTGAGAATGGATGAAGAATTTGATGAATATTAGAGAGGAATAGAGATATTTTTGGTTGGTTTTTAGGGATCAAAACGGCTTGAAAATGAGGGATTTTCGTGTATATAGATATAGGGTTATTACCCAATTGCCCTGGAGTAAAAAGAACAATTTTCAAAAATTTTTGAACTAGTCCACGTCAGGTCCGCGTCGCGGATCCATTACGGACAACTACTGTTTTTGCAAAGTTTCCCCAAAAATTATTTTTTTATTGGCACAAACAAAGTATACATTGTAGGTACTATTTCCCCATGCAATTTTGCCCTCTGAACAAAAATACGAAGTCGAATTTATGAAATTTTGTACAGATTTTGAGATATTGACAAAATATGCATCATAGGGTCTTTCCAAGCTACACGGAGGGGTATTTATGTATCCCCGATTTGAGATATAAGGGAATTACAATTATTGAGGCATTCCTAGGCAAGTGTGGGGAGTTTGATATGTCTGATGTTTTAGACATCATGGCTCCAATGGCCTGGTCATATGTGGTTTCTTTTATCTTGTTAATATTGTCTACTTTCATGAAAGTATATCTATTATGACATCACTTTCCAATGTTCATTAATAGTACATGATTATAAGTTACGAGACTTTCTGGTAATGGGTGCTAGTCAGCCTTAATAGAATTTTGGATGTGATAAGATGGGACCCATCATGGCCCATTTTGGGTATCTCAACCCATGGTAGGAGTCATGGTAGGGAGTTTATCTTGATGCCTAGAAGGGGCGCCCTCCATCGATCCCACCATGGCTTGTGGTAGGGTCCACGAATCATGAAAACTCTCATGGTCACCTCCTTTTCCAAAATGTCTTCAACTCTCTCCTTTCATAGCTCTCGGGCCTATTCTATTCATTGCAGGAGAAAGTCACTATCCTGAGTTGCCTAGTCTCTGTATTTAGCCCCTCTTTTTCAGCCCTAGACTGGGTAGATTCTTTTGATTCTTCAATGAAAGCTGCAACAGGATAAAGGATATCCTCTCTTATCTCTCTGTCTTCTTAATGCCTTCTATTGAATCGTTTGGTGCCATTTCTTCTCTTGGAGGCAGCGCAATAGATAAGGCTCTTTTTAAGAGGGCCCACCATGGCTAGTGACACCACGACCTACAATGGGTCTCTTCATGAGCACCCTATGCCAAATTCTCAAGATATTTCCTCTTTATCCTTGGTTACTTACAAGGCCTTCAAGTGAGTTTCTCACTTAAGAATGAACATGTAATAATAAAAATCCTGTGCTCAAATAACATAAGACAAGATTGAGGAGCTATTCCATGACTATGTTTTACGAGTAGTAGATGGGTATTAGAGATGGCCCCTCTCACATGATATTGATATTATGACTTATGATTATGATTTCTATTCCATTGAGAATTTACTTAGCACCAGATAGATCTTGGGATAGAGGCTCTCACCCGTAGCAGAGACATAAGACCCTTACTAACATTTTATTATCTCATAACTATATGTCATCACCCGTAGTAGAGGCTCGATTCCGTATGGGTTATAGTAGAGTTTCGATCCTTCATGTAGCTTAATGGATCCACTAAGGCAAAACAAAGTCTTACCTTGGCAAGTAGTCTCCCCCTTTCCTCTGGTGCAGAGGCTCAGGACTCTATGTTATAGCTGACATAATTTATGTCGATTAATGGTAACACTCTCAATGTTCAAGGTATCTCCTTCTATGATTGATCATATTTCTTGCAAGGTTAAAGGTTTCTCACACAATATTTATGATTTTCACTATGACTTATGAACTTCTCAAAGGTTTATGGTACTTTTCACTATGATTTATGACTCTTACTATGATTATGATCTTCATTAAGACTAGTGGTATTTTATAAAGTATTGTTTTCTTGCAATGACTCATGACAATCACTATAGTGTTAACGTATTCTCATGACTACATTATTATTCCTACATTGGTTTGATCATATTCATAATTTATTATTATGCTTCAAAAATTTACTTAGCATGTTTTTCTTAACTTGGTAAATTGCACATTATGATATCATGCATTACATTGCTGACATACTTAGTACGTTTAAAGCACTAACACATGCTTTTGTCTATATCATTTTATTATGTAGGTATTGGTGATCACTCTACATACTCCCGTGGCTAGATAGAGGGATTGTTCATTTGATTACTGAATCCTCATGCTTAAGGGGCTATCTATTGAGTTTATACATCTTTCTCTATGCTATGTTGATACGCTGAAACTATATCTTTTCTTTGTTTGGGTGAGCTAGTCACTTGTTCTATGTCCCCATTAATGACACTAGAGACATGACGGATAAAGTTGTGTAAGTCTATTTATTCGGGCATGAGCTATCCTTTATTTTGTATATTTTATTTTGAGATTTACCTTCCACTTGCTTCCTGTTGTTTTATTTACCTTATATATACTTGATATGTTAAGTGGCTTAATTGAAATTTTTTTTAGAAATTCTAATTGTGATGTAACACTTAGACCTATCTTGGATCGTGACACAAATTCAAATTAATAAAGTCGTGGAAGTCAATCAATTCACTTATTACCTCATTCTTGCTTTTCAACCTTTCAGTTTATAGAATAATTTTATATAAGTCCACTGTATCACTAAAATGACAGTCATCAGTAGACATAATCATATCCGATTCTAAAACTATAAAAGAGAGTAGAATCATCAAATAGGATGTATGTGAATCAATACAAGACACATATATTTTTAAATTATGCTCACAAGCCATGGAATCTTTCCAAACAAGTAAAATAATCAAATAAACCTAGAACATGACATTAGTACCCACATAAATGTTCATCATCTCGTATATGCGGGACCCCCAGAACCATTACCCCTTATTCAATGAGATACTATAAAATATTTTATAAAAACATTAAAGAAATTCTTAACATGTCTTAAATGGAGTCTGTATAGTCACTTAAAAAATTGAGTAAAAAGATGAGTAAAGAAGTCCATAAATATTCACTTTTCCATTAAAAAAAATCGAGTCAAAAAATTGATTAAAAAAATCAATTCCGAAATTCAGTGTCAAATTTGAAAGTTTCTTTCCAAAATTGATTTATCCTAACTTGAAAAATTCACAATTGGTTTACCCTAACTTGAAAAGTGCACACATCAAAAATTAACGAAGACAAATCATTAACTGTTCCCGAATTGAAGAATTACATAATCTCACTTTCGGGCAAAATTTCTCAACTTTTTTCATTTTAAAGTATTAATTTAATCACTATTTGAATGATAGAAGAGCATGTAATGTATAATTTATCGGTTAGAATCATACTTTACAAAAAATCTCAAAAATTTTCTTTTGAATCTCCCCTAACACTTATCACTAACTTTTAAAATTGAGTCACGAAGTCCTAAGTTTGAAAAAGTTATTAAAACTCTATTCAGGTAAAAATTTTCTCTCCAAGCATGATGGGTTCTTCATGACTTCATGATTGTGATACTGATTTATACTCTATGCATCGCGATCATGACCTACCACTCATGAACAAGGTGATCAATCACCTTGACTCACTATCCTTCACAAATGCGAGGAGGATCCTGCGGCCACAAAGGACCACTTGATCCTTTTTCAAAAATATAGTCAGGCCTTTGTGATTACAAAGAAGGGTGTTTGAAACATTATGCTGCTCAATTGTCAAATTTCATCAAATGCCCGAATGGACCCTCTAGAATTGTCAAACATTATATGAAAATAAATTAAATATACAAATTGATTTAAAATCACATTTTGAACTTATTAAAATCATCAAATCGTTGATTTTGGATCACCTTAATTAATAATTGATCTTCGCCAATCTTAATTTTTTAAGTTTTAATAGAAACATCAAAATATCATGAATGGTGTGATACAATGTCCACTAAAGAAAAAAATTTGATTGTTGGTCTACTCTGAATCGTCCATGAATATCCTCAACTGCAATTGAATTTTTCTCTCATAGAAAAATTCAGTTGGAGTTGTTGTAGGCTACAAAGACTTGCCTAGTTACTAAAGGCTTCCATCAAATTGAAGAATGTGACTATCATGAAACATTTATCTCCAAGTTGGCTGGCATTTGCATTAGTTTAATGATTGGCTCCTGCATCAACTTGACATCCAAAATTTCTATTATCATGGATCAATTTATCTGGTTTGCTCATCCATTCTTTACTAATCATGCATGTAAGTAACATAAGTAAAAATATGGCTTCTAACAAGTCCCCCAAATACTGTACACTAAGTTGAAATAGTACCACTTGAAGTTAAAATTAATTTATTTTTTACATCTTGCATAATCATTTTACCTAAAATAAATAATCTTATATAGAGATAATTATTTTTTTTGTGTTATTCATAAAATTTTATCTAATTTAGTCAAGATTTTCAATAGTTATTTAGATTGGTGCAAAGAAGGAGCTTAAGGTCCCTAGAAAGTAGTCATGGGGCCACAATCTCCTCCCGACCTCCAAAAAAATTTAAACTCTGACACAATTGATAGATCTTGAGATTAATCCAACTCAATAAGAATTGTCTCTAAATTTCATCCACAACCTTGAAAAAAGGTTGACTAAAAACATGATCACCGTTGCAAAATTCAAAGAGCAAATTATCAATAATTTTCAAAATATTTTCTAATCAAATTTTGTTGTCATTCATGATGTTTCACTTATTAAGGATGATAGATCATCACTAGATCTGCCTCTCCACAGATTTTCATGACATTCCTTCTTATCATTTGAGAGAAATCAGTTGATGGAATTTTAGTTTGTATAATATATATAAAATTATATATGAATATATAAATACCACTTAAAATATTCATAACATTGTACCTTAGATGTATAATATTGTATATCAAGTTTTAAGATATTTTTATTAAAAAGAATAATAAACTCTTTATCTAGTAGTACATATCTAATTGTGTTTTAAGTTAAAACTTTTATAATGTAAATTATAAACTATATTCTAACTGTACAAATCAGGTAACTATACTTCATATAATGGAGAAGGGATTAAAATGCCACTCAAATATTTGAATTCATACAAAACTATCCTTCGTCCATCTTTCGACCTTCAATTATCTCTGACCTCAATCTTTTGGCTAAAAAATACCCTGATATTAATTATTTGACTCATATTTATTTTTATTTCTAACAACCCTCTAAAGTAAAATTATTAAATATGTATTTGTTATATTGCCTAATTTGATCGGTCCAAATTCAAATTTTTCTCACATAAATAATAAAAACCACATACGGCTCATATTTTGACTTGATATGCTTGAAGATAATACTCAAGAAACTACTAATTTCATGACAACTTACAATTAGCCTATTTTATATCAATACCCTAATTTATAATAACACAATTCTTAGTCGAGAAATCCATCTAAAATTCATATTCACCTCGTATAATTGTCCATCTAAATAAAAATTATTATATTTTAATAATATAATTTTTTCTATCAGTTATTAAATTTTCTTATTCATTTTCTCTTTTTTATTCTTTTTTTAATATATATACAACAAAAGGGGTAGCCCGTAAGCCGGAACTGCTAGTAATGGGTGTGAGGGTATAAAACTAACTAGACAAACAATAATAATAAGGAAACTAGCAAGCACAGATAATATATATACAGCGAAAAAGGATCCCTCCCATAACATGGATGTCACGTGTACAGAGCTACTAGGACAAAAGATACATCTTGTAGCTAGGATAAAATAGTATATACATATATACAAATACAAGACCAGTCTCAAAAAGCAAAAGACGGGTTATAGGTGCATATGGAAAATGAAAGTATCCAAGGATGCCCATTGCTTATCCAAGTCTTGGGAAATGACTGGTACTAGTTACAAAGATTAATGTTGCCAGCTCGTGGTCAGATCTGCATCATAGAGCAGATGTAGAGTGTAGTATGAGTACCCTAGAAAAATATCCAATAGGTATCATAACCTGACTAAGTAAAAATGGAAAATATAGATAGAGAAGCTACAATGCAACATAACAAAATCAAATGGGAGCAGTGAAGATATGTGGGTGTGTAATAAAAACAAAACCTAAGGCCTATACGCCAACTGAGCCTACATAAACCCAGAAGGTACATCCGCACACAATGCTAAAGTAGAAGTGAGCACATGGAAACACTGCCTAGGAACGATTAACCTATGGTAGTTTTAAAGCGAAACTGGAGAGAGAGCACCCTCGAACTCTAACGGAGGGCAACCCAAAACCCGGACCTCTAATCCTTGAAAGTATAAGTGGCCTCTAACCGCGAATATAGCCCAGACCTCTAATCATTTAAGGTCTGAGTGGCCCCTAATCTGGTTGTAGCCAGGACCTCTAATCTTGAAAGTATAAGTGGCCTCTAACCACAAATATAGCCTTGATCTTTAATCCCTAAAGGTGCAAGTGTCCTCTAACCCGGTTGTATCTCGGACCTCTAATCTTTGAAAGTGCAAGTGGCCTCTAACCTAATCGTAATCCAGACTCTAATCTCTGAAAGTACAAGTGGCCTCTAACTCAGTCATAGTCCAAACCTCTAATTCCTGAAAATGCAAGTAGCCTCTAATGCAATAATAGCTCGGACCTTTAATTCCTAAAAGTGCAAGTGTCCTCTAACTCAATTATTCTCGGACCTCTAATCCCTAAAAATGTAAGTGACATCTAACCCAGATATAGCCCGAACCTCTATTCCTAGAAAATGTTAATCATAGATGTCATGCTAGAATTAATAGTCAAACTCTATCTATTGACTCCGTGGTAGGAGGATAGGTAATCAACAATAAGGGAACGGAGCAGAGCCATGCCTCTAACTGTGGATGGGCTCTCTCATAACTCCTATATAACTGGCAAACATCTCTGAAGTGAAGCAGATTTTGATACGCAATGAAGATGTTCCATTAAGATAAAATAGGACTTATGGATAATTAGGTTTTCGATGATGTTACTACGTATCTAAGGCTCAATCTACAAACTCAAGTCTGTTATACTAGTTTATAGGGACGTATGTCTCTTGAGTCACACTAGGAAGATGCAATTAGTTTATCGGCTCTAAACATAATATGGGTCTATGGCATCACTAGTCTAAGATTAGAATAAGGCCACACATGCTCCAATGTATCATAAACTCAGCTGAAATATCTCAAAGCATGGATAATCTGAATAATATAATACAAGTACCCGCCAATCAAAATATCAATTTTACAGGAATTCTAGCTCACATAATATACAAAGATAATTCCCCGTACAATATTCATGCAAATCCAACTCCATTTATATATTTAAACTCAATCTAAAAGAATAAAAGTCGTAGCCTACCTGAAGGCCAAACACATATTCTCTAACCTATTTTGCTGGAGCTTTTTCCTTTCAAATAGCCTTTGAATGTTGTCAAGCAGCCCAAAATAGAGTCATAACGCTATAATGATCATTATGATAGTAAAATTATAAGAAACGAAAATGGGCCTATTTTGGGGTCAAAATGGAAAAGAGTGGGACTCATATCTAGTAATCTCAGAATTAATTTAAAAAATCAATACAAATTAGCTCATAAGCTCATGTCCTGAAATGAGACACAATTTGGGGTCGAAAACACCTGAACGTCATCAAACATGAAAAATCCAAATTTAGCTCAACTTAACTATGACAACAGCTATTTTCGATAATTAACCAGAAATGAAGCTCCTACAGATAAAATCAAGCACACCATGATTCTCTCCGTGAATAATACCATGGTTTAGACTCTTAAGTCACCCAATTCGAAACTCAAATGAGCAAAAATCATCCTCCAAAATTTATCAAAAATAGAACTTGAAAATGAGCTATGGTAGCAGCTAAGTCATGACTCTTACCTCCAATGAAACATCAAATATGAATTCCAACCATACTAATGCATTCTCCTCAAAATACCACTTAAGATAGCCCTAAGTTTCACCAAAATTGGACCTAAAATAGCCAAAGAGCCAAAGTTTTTCAAAAATTCAATCCGAAAATGGCATGGGACAATAGTTAAAATGTAAAGCTCACCTCAAACGAAGCTTCCTATTCACTTTCCAAACTTGGTGATGCTTTCCTCTAGAAAATCCCTTCAATTTTGATCATTGAATCACTCAGTTTGAGATCTAAATGCTCAAGAAACTACCACAAGAAGTTCCAAAATCAAATATGGTGCACTAGCGTATCAACAAATTATTTCCATTTAAAGTCTTTGATGGGGTGCTAGGGATTCATTCAAAACCCTGTATGTGCAAATGAACTATACTACCCCACCAATTTGGACATTACAAACTCAAAGACGTAATTGAAATTTTCATATGAGGTCATTATAGTTGATGTGGATTCCACTCCCAAGGCCATCTTTAGTCAAATTCCACCAAGGGGCTTCGAATGAGTCTGTAAGTCTCGAGAATCAAATGAAAGGTCGTACTAGACCAAACTCAGCAACCTAAAGCTAACTACACTACCAAATTTTTATCCAAGTGCATTTTTCAAGAATGTTGACCAAAGTCAACTGTTGGCTAGTTTTTAAGGCTAAAATGCTAAAAGTAGTTAAAACTCGAACCCAAAGCCTTGGGACTCAAAGCAACCATGTTTCTAGCTTTATTTGGTCATTCTGGAGCTGATGGAAAAATGTCAAAAATGCATTCTAAGGCTATTTTCCTGCACTTAAAAATCACCTTTTAAGTTATAAAGACCTTCTAACATAGAAAGCAACACAAAATCCAAAAGAATGACAACAAAATCGAGCTACTAGTGCTAGCAGGTCATAAATGACATGGGGTCACTAACAAAAAGTTGCAAATGATGAAATGGTGGTTGTATGAGTAAAATGACCCTGAGGGTCATTACAACATTCACTAGTAAAAGAATTTTTTTCAGCGAATGTCAAGGACAACCACACTCTCGAGGCACAAAAAGATGAGGATGTTGGGTCTGGATGTTCTACCATACTCTAAGGCACCCTCATGGAGCGAGCAACGGTAGGATAGAGCTCCGGCCTAGAAGTAAACCTTAAACTTACCCCAAAACTTCAAGAACTTCTCCAGTTCTTTCCTTAACACCAATTACCGATCAACTGAGCCAAAAGTAGTCAAAATTATTAGAATCTCCTGAGAAAACCAAAACTATGTTATGACCACAAAATTAAGCAATGTGAAACCACAAGGCAAACCAAAATAACCTTACCATTTGGAATTCCTACCACAAGTATGAATTTCAACATCTCTGCTCATTAGGAGCACCCTATCAATCCTTAGATATCCTATCCACCATACTTCATCACACCAATTTGCAAGAACCATATACACCATTTGAAGTCAAAGAACAACAACTGTCGGAACAAGGAACCCTCCCTAGAGCAAGAACCAAAATCCATTCTCAGGTTCCCAAAATCACAAACTTGAGGTGAAACAATACTTCATAACTAATCATACTGCTGTCACGACCCAACCCTAGGGCCTAGATGTGCAAACGAATGGGAACTCGAAAGGACCCAAACAAGGCTCTTACCATATCAATCATACATCCTTGGTTGCGAAAGCAAAGTAAACAACAACAAGAGGTATAATAAAAAGAGAAGCAGGACTAAGGGAAGTCTTTGATAATCATTAAAGAATAAAAGAGTCAAGCTTAAGAATAAGTACATCATAATATCCAACAACACCTCTAACATGGAATGGAACGGGGGCCAACGTACTTTTCGGGCTCACCCTCATAGTAACAAATGTTCAACATAAAGACATCTCAAAGTAGCAAGAGTAATAAAGCTAGTGTCCTCAGATTCCAGGACTTACCAAAGCTTGCTTCAAAGGATTGTACTAGCCCCGTGGAGGATGATCAAATGGTGCTCCGACTCTACATGGTAATATCATATAGGCATAGAGTATGCATTAGTATGTTTGAATGTACTAAGTATGTTGGATGCAATCCAATAAGACATAAGCCAATAGAGTCAAAATGCATAATAATAACCAATAGATAAGTGAAATCTCAATATGGCATGCATGGTCAATGCTTGAAGTAAAACATGCTTGTAAATAATTCAACTTGCATAGAACATAATATATGTGTGGGAAAAGACCCTAACCGACAATAGTAAGAACACATGAGCTACAACTTGGAATCCCGATGAATACCCCTCATCAGTAAATAGGTGGTCTAATTGCCAAGGTAAACCATACTTCACCTTACGGAATCCATCCCATTTCGGAGAAGTAACCCTTCTTATGGGAACCCGTCCAATTTGGAGTGTACTTTATGATAAAGTGCACTAATAGTATTGAAAGGGTAATGTATAATCCTATGTTGGAACATAGTTTGAGGAAAAAAGTATGGACCATTGAAGATAGTCCGTGCCGACATCCAATCCATCGGTGCTAAGTCTAATCCCACGGAATACTTGAAATAATCATAACTTTAATAAATTGTAAGAAACATGGAAACATGACATGACCAGCTCTTAAACTTGCTTGACCTCTAATGGTGAGCCTAACTTGAAACATGAGAGTAGATCATAATCATACATGAACCCTTACTTTAACATGAATGACTCACAAGAGGTAAAAATCTTGAAATAAGGCTTAACTTGTAACTTGTAAAATCAGAAATACTTTTCATGAATCCAATACATACTTGAAAGCCCTTAATCATCATATAGTCACTTGACATGCAAATCATGTAATAGATCATCAATAATTTGAGAATTCTTGACTTGACATTTTATCAAACACTTGGTGGGTTCATGATACCAGTTCAAATTCATGCAATTCGAGAGTTAAATAAGATGAGAAAACTTAACGCAAATCAACCTGCCAACACGTAGTAAAACCCTCATGTAGGGTACCTTGAAATCCATAATCAAAACTCATAATAGTTCATAGTTTCATAGCTCAAAACACGCATAGTCTCAATAGACAATACTAATTCATGGCATAAGCTTGAAATAGATAGTCATGCATAATCAATCAATATTTCATAAAACTCCAACATAATTTATATTCATAATCCATAATAAGAGATACCCATTGATAATACAACTTGAAAATATATAATTTCCATAAAAAGGAAGACTGGGCTCCATGGATGAAAGGACCCAATGGATGAAACCCACATACCTCAAACTTGGGTTTTCTTGAGATGAGCTTAAAGAGAACTTAGAGTTTGAAGAGAATCCTTGAGTTCCAAAGTTAAGTTTGAAATCCTTGAAATTTGAATAAGATATTTGTTAAGTCTTGATGAGGTTTTTGTTAGGGTTTTGAGGCTATGACCCCAATGCCTTTAGGTGCATAGGAAAAATTGAGGAAAAAGTTGAAGTGGTCCGTGTTTGGTCCGCAACTCAGACCCATCGCGGAGGAAGAATTAACACTGATCTGCGCCCTATGTGCTTTTTGGCCTGGGCACAGATAGGCATTGTTATACAAAAATTAGCAAAAATTATTTTTCGCTACGGGTCTTCTAAAATTCGGGTTATACCCATTTTCCACTCAATTTTGCCCCCTGGTCAAGAATATTAAGTCAGATTTTTGACATCACACATGAATTTTGAGATACATGGAAATTACAATTATAGGCATTTTTGAAGCACATATTTGGGCGTTTCAGTATCTTCTCCTTGGGAACATTTGTCACCGAATGTCAAAGAAATATGCATAGGAGAAGTAGTCATTAAGATTTTAGCTAGACATGAATGCAATAAACGTCTTTAAACACCATTTTCGAGAAGTGTCAATATGAATGTCAAAAATCATCATAAACTTGTTACCATGAACGTGAATGCATGCAAAATGACATGAGGGATGCAATTTAAGACTTGAAATCATATAAGGGACTTAAATTAGTACCTTTAGCTTGAGTAGAATGGAAGAGATATGGGTATCACTTTCTCATGTCCGCCTCGGCTTCTCATGTGCCACTTTCAACTTGTTGGTTCCTCTGAAGGACCTTAATGGAAGCTACATCCTTATTTCTCAACCTCTTCACTTGCCTATCCAAAATCTCTATCGGTACCTCCTCATAGGTCAAATTATCTCCTACCTCACCCACAACATCCAAGGGCACTATAGCAGTTGGGTCACCCGCACACTTTCTCCACATCAACACATAGAAGATCGGATGAACCATATTCATCTCCATAGACAACTCCAACTCATATGCAACCTTACCCACTCTCCTCAAAACTTTATAGGGACCCACAAATATTGGACTCAATTTTCCCTTCTTGCCAAAACCGGACCACACCCTTCATGGGTGAGACTTTCAAATGGACCCAATCACCAACCTTAAACTCAAGATCTCTTCTCCTCACATCAGAATGGGACTTTTGTCTCGTTTGGGTTGATTTCAGTCTCTCCCTAATCAACCTCACCTTCTCCAAGGTATCCATGACCAAATCTAGACCGAGCAAAGCTACCTCTCCCACTTTAAACCACCCAACCGGGGATCTACAACGTCTACCATATAAAGCTTCAAAGGGAGCCATACTAAAGCTTGAGTGTAGCTATTGTTGTAATCAAACTCAATGAGTGGAAGATATTCATCCCTTCTAACCTTAAACTCCAAAACACAAGATCTAAGCATATCCTTAAGAGTTTGGATAGCCTCTCGGCTTGACTATCCTTTTGAGGATGCAAAGTCTTCGAATCGCCAAAAATTTTTTCCCAAAAATTAAAAAGTTGTGCTAAGCTTAACCTTGGTACCAAGACCTCTTTGGAAGGACAAAAAGTGAGAAGTGAATTGAGTACCACGATCCGAAATGATAGGCAATGGCACTGCATGCAATCTAACCAACTCATGTATATACAACTTGGCATAATTTACAGCACCATAAGTGGTTTTGACTGGTAGAAAGTGAGCCGACTTTGTCATTCTATCCACAACAAACCAAATAGAGTCAAAATGTTTCTTAGTCTTAGGAAACTCAACCAGAAAATCCATGTTGATCTCCTCCCACTTCCAAGTAGGAATCTCTATATCTTGGGCTAGCCCACTCGGCCTTTGATGTTCAGCTTTCACTTGTTGGCAATTGTGACATCCATATATGAACTTGGCAATGTCTCTCTTCATACCACCCCACCAATACACCTCCCTCAAGTCTATATATCTTTGTAGATCTAGGCTGAATGGAATAGAATGAATTATGGGCCTTTCTTTAAGATCAATTCTCTCAAGTCATCCACATTTGGCACGCACAATCTACCTTGGTTCCTAAGGGGCCCATCTCCCCCTTGGGAGAAAGCCTCCACTTTACCATCTCTCTCCAAGGCCTTCAGCTCTAGCAAGGCGAGGTCAAGATCTTGTTTTGCCTTTACCTTCTCAATCAAGGACAATTTAGAACCATCAATAACCACTCGACCACCATTACCAACTTCATCAAACCTAACCCCCGATCTAGCCAACCGGTGAACCTCTCTATCCACCTCCTTGCCACCATCATCAACATGAGCTAGACTACCCATGGACACTCTAATTAGAGCATTAGCCACAATATTGGCTTTGTCAGGGTGATAATGCACACTCATATCATAATCTTTAAGGAGCTCTAACCATGTTCATTGTCTCAAGTTAAGATCTTTTTGGGTGAACACATATTGGAGACTCTTGTGGTGAGTAACACATCAACATGAACCCCATACAAGTAGTGATGCCAAATTTTCAAAGCAAACACCACGGCCGTTAATTTAAGATCATGGGTGGGATGATTCTTCTCATGCACCTTAAGTTTCCTAGAGGCATATGCTATCACCTTACCATTTTGTATCAAAACACACCCCAAACCAATTCTTAAGGCATCACAATATACAACAAATCCTTCCAACCCTTTCGGTAGAGCCAAGATAGGAGCGGAGATAAGCTTATCTTTCAAGGTTTGGAAACTCTTTTCACATTCATTGGTCTATATGAATTTCACCTTCTTTTGGGTCAACTTAGTCATAGGAGAAGCAATAAAAGAGAAGCCATTTACAAAATTCTGGGTAATAACCTGCCAAGCCTAAGAAACTTCTAATATCCGTTGGAGTCAAAGGTCTAGGTCAATTTCTAATCCCCTCCATCTTCTTAGGATCCACCTTAATGCCATCACCCGACACCACATGCCCTAGAAAAGCAACCTCTTTCAACCAAAACTCACATTTTTCATACTTAGCATACAACTTCTCCTCCCTCAAGATTTACAACACCACTCTCAAGTGATTTACATGCTCCTCCTCACTATGGGAATAAATCAAGATATCATCAATAAAAACACCACAAACAAGTAAAGGTAGGGTTTAAAGACCCTATTCAAGAGATCCATAGATATAGTCGGTGCATTAGTCAACCCAAAGGACATAACCACAAGCTCAAGGTGCCCATACCTAGTCCAGAAAGCCATCATGGGAATATCACACTCCCTCACTTTCACTTGGTGATACCCAGACTGAAGATCAATATTAGAAAAGTGACTAGCCCCTTAAAGTTGATCAAAAAGGGCATCAATCCTTTATAGAAGGTACTTGTTATTTATGATGACTCTATTAAGTTGCCGATAAGCAATGCAAATTCTAAGAGAACCATCCTTTTTCTTCACAAACAACACCGATGCAAATCAAGGTGACTTAGTAGGCCTTATGAAACCCTTTTCTAATAAATCCCTCAACTCCTTATTTAACACCTTCAATTCTGTTGGGGCCATACAGTTAGGGGGAATAGAAATAGGTTGTGTATGGGGAAGGTGGTCTATGCCAAAGGCTATTTTCCTTTTGGGATGAACACCAGGAAGCTCATCGGGAAAGACATCAAGAAACTCATTAACCAACTGAACTGACTCAATAGGAAGGACTTTGGACTCCACATCCCTAACCCTCACAAGATTATAAAGACAACCCTTAGAAATCAACATTCAGGCTATAAGACAAGAAATGAATCTACCCTTGACCACCACATCACGACTTTTCCACTCAAGGACAGGCTCATTAGGGAATTAGAATTTAACCCTATGGGTTCTACAATCAATAGAAGCATAATATGTATGCAACCAATCCATTCAAGAATGACATCAAAATCTACCATATCTAACTGAACAAAATCACAAGGCAAGACTTTATTCAATATGAACACAGGACAATTTCTATAGACTCTTTCAGAAAAAATGGACTCACCAATGGGGGTAGACACTTCATGGGGTTCACACAACAGTTCGGGACTAACATGAAATTTTTTGGCAATAAAAGGAGTAACAAAAGAAAGAGTGGCACCTGGGTCTATTAATGCATGTACATCAAAATAAAAAACCTTTAACATACTGTAAGGACATTGGGGACCTCATCCACCTGTTGTCTCCTTTGAAGAGCATAAAATCTTTTTTGCCCTGGAGCACCTTCTTGTTGGCCTCCTCTTTCCTTTTGACCCGCATTTGCACCTTCGCCTTGTGGACGACCATCTTTACCTTTGTTTTGAGCATGAACACAATCAATAACCTTGTGACCCATCTCACCATAACCAAAGAAAGCATTAGAATTCCTCAAACATGGACCATTATGATTCTATTTACACCTTGGGCATCTAGGTTTTGCCATTCCTCCGCTACCACTTTGGAATCTTGGGTTGGTCACTCTATCATTGGTAAACCTCTTGGTAGAAGCATTGGATGACCCTTGTCCTTGGAACATGTGGTGTTGAGGAAACTGGCCACCCTTAAAGCCTTGGAAACCACCTTCAAAATGACACTTTTGGACTCATCACTCCTTCTTTTTCTAAGCTTTTCCCCCTCTAGTTGTGCCGCATAAGTCATGAGGCGGGACAAATCCATATCACCTACTAGCACGGTGGTATGACACTCCTCATTTACCAAGTTGGACACTCCCGACACAAACTTGTTCATGCTTGATCTAGGGTCAACAACCAATTGTGGAGCATAATTGGAGAGTTGGTTGAACTTGAGGGAATACTCCCTTACACTCATGGAACCTTACTAAAGGTTCATAAACTCCATCATCTTAGCCTTCCTTTGCTCGATAGAAAGAGTCATTTGAGGAATGCGACTTTGAACTCTTCCCAAGGGATAACATCATCATTCCCTTTCTCGAACTTCCATTGTGTAAACAAAGTTTGAGTCACTCCTTTGAATTGGTAGGTCGTCGACTCCCCTTTTTCCTATGAATTGACCCCCATGGATAGCACCTTGTACATCTCATCTATGAGCTCTTAGGGATCCTTATCCGTCTTAGATCCATGAAACTCCAGTGGGTTCATTCTAGTTAAATTCCTCACCCTAGATGTAGGAGTGGGAGCATGAGTGGCTTTTGGGCGACTTGGTTAATTTGGTTGGTCATCGCATGAGCAGATATTTTTATAGCATCACGGAACTAATCTTGGACTACCCTCCACCTTGAGGAGCTTGAGAAGTGGGAGGGGCCGGTTGCTCCTTGGATACACGGGCTATCCTTAGTCTTCCTATTGGAATCAGCATGTATACAATAGCAAAGAGCATTCGTTAGGTGAAAAGGCCTTACATTTACATCTAAAGCACGATATAGACTATGAAGAAGTGAAACATTTACTAAAACACTTTATAGCCTCCCATTCATAGTCGTGGCGTGCTTCACAACTATGAATATGATTCTAATCGATGCGGTGTGTTGGATTCCGAGGACCATTAACAACCTAGTACTCTGATACAAAGTTTGTCACAACCAAAGCCTAGGGCCTTGACGTGACAAGGTGAATGGGAACCCGAAGGGACCCAAACAAGTCTCTTAGCATATCAATAACACATCCTTGGTCGTGGGAGCAAAGTAAACAACAACAAGAGGTATAATAAAAAGGGAAGCGGGACTAAGGGAAATCTTTGATAATCATTAAGGCATAATAGAGTCAAGCTCAAGCATATGTACAAATAATATCCAACAACACCTCTAACATGGAATGGAGCGGGGGCCAAGACACTTTCTGTGCTCACCCTCATAATAACAAATGTTCAACATAAAGAAGTCTCAAAGTAGCAAGAGTAATAAAGATAGTGTCCTTGGACTTGAGGACTCACCAAAGCTCGCATCAAAGGATCGTACTAGCCACATGGAGGATGATCAAATGGTGTTCTGTTCCCTACATGGTAATATTATTTAGGCATAGAGTATGCATTAGTACGTTTGAATGTACTAAGTATGTAGAATACAGTGCAATAAAACATAAGTCAATATAGTCAAAATTCATAATAATAAGCAATAGATAAGTGAAATCTGAATATGGCATGCATGGTCAATGTTTGAAGTAAAACATGCTTGTAAATCACTCAACTTACATAGAACATAATACATGTGTGGGAAGATACCCTAACTGACGAAAGTAAAACCAAACGAGCTACAACTTAGAATTACGATGATTACCCTTCATTGGTAAAGAAGTGTTCTACTTGCCAAGGTAAACCATACTTCACCTTACAGGAACCTGTCCAATTTCGGAGAAGTAACCCTCCTTATGAGAACCCATCCCATTTAGGAATGGATTTTATGATAAAGTGCACTAAATGGGTCCACTAATATAGCATAGGTAAAGTATAATCCTATGTTGGAATATAGTTTGAGGAAAGGAGTATGGACCCTTGAAGATAGTCCATGCCGACTGTAACAGCCCAGACCCACACGTGCATATATTGTCCGCTTTGCCAGCCATGGGTCGCCCATGCACCAGCGCACGGTTTTGTTTCT
>JAPFFP010091672.1:0-20848 GCA_026153255.1 Solanum medicagineum
CATGTCATGTTTCCTTTGAATTGTACTAGTATTGTAAGGTGTGGGGTGTTACATACTCTGCCTTCACTACAACTGTGACACATTGACATAAACCTCTTTCTAGGTTGAGCATGCTCCAACTCATCCTAACAATAACTCTTTCTTTATACCTCATCATGAACATCAAAAGATACTTACTTGAAATGCTCAAAAAAGTGCCCAAAAATGTGCCTCGAAAATACCCATAATCGTAATTTCTATATATCTCAAAATCCGTGCGTGATATCAAAAATTCAACTTCATATTCTTGTTCAGGGGATAAAATTGAGTGAGAAATGGGTATAAGCTGAATTTTAGAAGACTCATAGAGAAAAATGAATTTCATCAATTTTGCAATTCAAGTAGGGGTATGCGTTTGCTCCGTGATGCGGAGCCGCCGCAGAGATGTGTTATTTTGTGCCAGTTTTTGTGTTTCAGTCCAAGGCTTTTCGCTCTTGGGCCTAAGCCTTCATATGCGTAAAAGCACCTACACTTAGTCATGTTTCAACTCCATATCATATAAGACATTCCCAAAACCCTCTCTAATACTTAGACAAATATTTCACCCAAATTCAAGCGTCCCAATCTCATTCCGGATCTAAGGATTTCATTCAACTTCAAGTTTACAATCAAACTTTATCAAGGAAATCTCCAAAGTTGAGGTATGTGGGTTTCAACCATTAGCCCCTTTCACCCATGGTGCCTAACCTTCCTTTTTATATAAATTGCATGATTTCAAGTGGTTTTACTTATGGGTATCTCTTACTATGAAAGTTGAGTATAAAATATGTTGGGGTTTCATAAAATGTGACTATTTAAGCATGTTTTGAGCTATGAATCTATGATCCATTATGTGATTTGATAAGGGGTTTTGATGTATCTTGCATGATGGTATTACTAAGTGTTGGTGGGTGGTTTTACATTGATTTTTCTCACATGATTTTACTCTTCGATTGCATGGTTTTATAATAGCATTACACACCCTCCTAGTGTTTGATAAAATGTTCTGTTAATATTTCTTAAGGTTGTTGAAGGTCTAATGCATCGCATATGAGTTAAGTGACTTTATGATGATAAAAGAAATGTATATATGAGTTGATTTCATGAATACTATTTATAGTGTTGCAAGTTGACCATGCCTCGGTCGGGGAGTACTAGGCGCGAACTACCATGTTGCAGGGTATGTACCTCAATTGCCTCGCTCGGGGGATAGTAGGCCCGTGCTACCATGTTGGGGGGTATGTACCTCAATTGCCTCGCTCAGGGGGAAGTAGGCCCATGCTACCACGTTGGGGGTTATGTACCTCAATTGCCTCGCTCGGGGGGTAGTAGACCCGTGCTACCATGTTGGGAGGTATGTACCTCAATTGCCTTACTCGGGGGGTGGTAGGCCCGTGCTACCATGTTGGGGGATATGAATCTCAACTGCCTTCCCAAAGGGGTGGTAGGCCTTGGATTCTAGAATGATCGTATCTTCCTACACATGTCCTATGTTCTATATAAGCATGTTTTACTTCAAGCATCATTCATGCATGTCATATTGCTATATGCTCATTTATTGCCTAATTATGCCTTTTGATCATGTTGCCTATCTCTTGTTGCATTACATCCTAATACTTAGTATATTCCAACGTACTAACGCATACTCTATGCCTACATGATGTTACCATGTAGGAACCGGTGCTCCACTTGATCATCTTCCTCCTCCACATGGCTAGTACTATCTTCTGAGCAAGTTTGAAAGTCCTCAACTCCAAGGATGATATCTTTTGATCTTATGTTCTTCAAGAACTCTCTTTCTTTTATTGTCTACTTTTGACTATGAGGGTGAGCCCGGAAAGTTGTCTTGGCCCCCGCTCAATTCTAAGTTTAGAGGTGTTGTTGGACAAGTAATGTAATTATGCTTTGAACTATATTTTCTCTTGACTCTCGGATATTTTTCTATGAAAGACTTTTCCTCTTAGTCCCTTATCCTTATCTTATGCTCTTGTTGTTGTTCAAATGCTTCTACGACCAAGGATGTGTAACGATATGCTAAGAGGCTTGTTTGGGGTCCCTTCGGGTTCCCCATTCATCGTGTCACGTCTAGGCCCTAGGCTTGGGTCATGACATTACTACTCTTTTGTCAAGGCTAATGGGAATCAAGTCACCACTACATTACTTACCTAAGGGCAGATGACTCTAGTTACAAGCATCAATCAACCTCCACTCTCACTAAATGGTCTCCTCCTCTCCCTCGTCATCCTTCTAGCTCAGAGATAACAACTCTACTCATGATTTACAAGACCTAAAGTTGCACTCTTGGGTGGTAACATTAAATTCTTTAGAGACATAAGTTTACCTCTCTCTTGGACAACATCAAAAGTAAGTAATGGCTCGAATCATACCCATCACGACATCTGGGGAGACTTCTGGAGGACTTTCCTGATCCTCACTAACTGGTGGTGTTGGTGTAGGAGTTTGGGCCTCGTAGGACCATATTGGACATTCCTGATTCTGGGGATTGGGTTGGATAGTACTCTATCTAGCCGGACTCCCTTTCTCTTTCTCGGCTCTTTGTGAAAACATGATCATAATTCTGTAAACGCGTAATGTATCAATTAGAAGAGAGCTTTCATAGAGTGCAACTCTATCACAAGATTTAGAGTATGAAAGAAGTGAGATAACTCCTAATGTCCTATAGCCTCCCTATTATAGAAGTGGATCTCTTCACACTAAAAATAAGGACTCTACTAGACACGACATCATAGACTCCCTAGGACTCTTGAACTCTATGCTCTGATACCAAGTTTGTCATGCCCTAGGAGGGTACCCTAGATGTGGCCTGCACCCAAAGACTATTGCTAGTCCCAAGGTGAACCACCTGGCCTCATCATATTCATTCAATCAAATAAATCAAGACAATTAGCAGAAGACTAAGGAAAGTAGTGGGCACATCTTATCTAGTCTAGAAAGTATATTAAATAAATAAAAAGGCTAGTTAGAAAGAAACTAGCTCAACAAGTCTCAACATCAACATTCGACTCTAGTCTATGAAACCTCTATCACTATCAAGTGGTGCCAATGACAGACCCATGGCTACCTCAAATCCAAAATACAGCTAATCAACTTCTAACTCTAATAAGCAAGATGAAATAAAGGTAATGAATCCTCTAAAGTAGGGGAGGCTCACCAAATTAGTTGAACTGCTTAGATCCTCAACGATGCACCTACTCACAATCTCTAATAACTATATCTGCATCATGAAATGATGCAGCGCTGAGAGGCATTAGTACGTGGAATGTACAATATGTAAAATAGCTAAATGAAACAGAAACAAGTAGAATAATATGGAACAACATCAACTCAGAATAGTAACCAAATCAGAATGTCAAATATCTATCTAAAGCAAGAATAAAGAGTAGACAAGTGACCCATCAATCAATCAGACCTCATAATCAAATCCGACTTATCTCGTAGGGACTCAACTCAACTCATCTCATCTTATCTCAACTCAGAGTACTAAGTATGTAAACCAAGGAGTTTCTCTTATCCGACAATAATCACTTATGAGCCAGTGATTATACAACATCCCGATGGTGTTGCCATGACCATTCTGTACTTGCCAGGTAGAGAACAAATTGAATCCACAAGGGATCCAGCAAATCAACAAGTCCTCTATTGTTTCAAGGACTCTATCAAGAGGGAATGTCTATGTAATTTATTGGTTCTAATCCTCACCTATGCTTGGCAACATAGTTAATCAGTGCGAGTTGGCTTTACTCTGAAATGTCGGTGCTCAATACTCCTCCCAAGACTCAATGCTTATAAGACTCATCCATCTCAATCAGCCTTGTGGAGGCACTTATCATTCAATAAGCCTCATAGAGACTCTCATCATCTCATCAATTCCACATCTCAATTAAAGCTCAAGGCTTAGATCAATTATAAGGGAACAATCGAATAGACAAATCATTAGATATCATTTATGGATACTCACAACACCATTAAGTTCTATCAACCTATCATCATGCTCACATCACAACCACTATCAACATTCTTAAGTCAAGGCCCTAGATGCAATCCCTTGGTTCATTCATGCACGTTTTCAAAAGTTAACATATAGGGTTTATATAATATCTCGTGAAAAGTATTCAATTCAAGAAAACAAGTTTATGATGATCATCAATATATGAAAATACATGTAAGTAAAATAGTTTTCAAGAAATTAATCAATATAATACTTCAAGAAACATGAATAGGGGCTCATGGACTCTCAACTCCTCTATAACCATATATGGAGTAAACGGGAGAACAATTCCATGCTTTAGTTTAGCCTTACATACCTGGATTGAACCTTTGGACAATCAACCTCAAGGATCTCTCTTTGAACTCCTCAATTCCTTGCTCCTATTCTCTTCTCTTTAGTCCTAATCTTTTTCAAGGACTTAGAATAGGATGTAAAACCCTTTTTATGCTTAAAATGACCCATTTTGTTCATATATTAAGTCTAGGAGGGGTTTGGAAAGGTCTAGAATGCCTATCACAAAATTCAAAAAATGTCCACCTCAGGACATGGGGTCCGCGATGCGAAAAAGGTATATTTTTGTTATGTTTCACCAAATATTCTTCGAAAGAGCTTTCTAAGCCTTTAGAAAATCTTGTGGAATACAACCAAGTCTTGGTCCATGGCAAGTATGTGTCGCATATCTGTCGCACACTCACTGGTTTGCATTTTTGCATTGAAAAATTATCTTTTAATCTGGTTGCTCGAAACATTAACTGAGACCACTTTCTCACTCAGTGTTTCATGTTAATCGCAAATCTATCTTAGATTTGCTATCGAAGCATGGGAAGACGTGTTATAGGCACATTTCTCTTCTCGGGATATTTTGGTAATTTTTCGAGTGTTGCACCCTTTATAGGAGGCATTGTAGATCCCCGGTTGGTTGGTTTGAAATGGAAGAAATGGATTTGTTAGGTCCCGATATAGTTATGGACGCTATGGAGAAGCTGAGGTTGATATGGGAGAGATTGAAGGCGGCTCAAAGTCGGCAAAAGTTCTATGTCGACACTAGAAGGAGAGACTTGAGTTTCAAGTTGATGATTTGTTGTATTTGAAGGTTTCACCAATGAAAGGTGTGGTTTTCTTTGACAAGAAGGGCAAATTA
Organism: Solanum medicagineum; assembly: GCA_026153255.1. Lineage (NCBI taxonomy): Eukaryota > Viridiplantae > Streptophyta > Magnoliopsida > Solanales > Solanaceae > Solanum > Solanum medicagineum. Next base: position 5,169 of record JAPFFP010091672.1, read on the forward strand.
AACCCTAGGTATATAGGGCCTTATTGAATCTTGAGGTGTATTGGTAAAGTTGTGCATAAGTTAGAGTTGCTCATGGAAATGAATATGGTCCATTTGGTTTTTCATGTCTCCGTGTTGAGAAAATGTATTGGGGACCCTAGCTCCACTGTTGATGTCGCCCAAGCTACACCTCTTTTTTAGAGCCTAAAATAGTTATTATCAAGATGTAAAACCTAACTAACGTTAGGGTCGAACCCAAGGGAATATGGTAGACTTAGAAGAATTCAATTGCAATTCGAGTTTATTAACCAACTTACCTCCCCAAAAGGGGGCTTTATAATCACTAGTAAAAATACTGCTAAGCTAAGATAAGTGTTTAGCCAATATGAAGAGAAACTAGGATATTGTGTTCCTCATAATTTCCTAATTCATTGTTTACTAGATAATCACATTCTTTTCCAGTGTGTAGCATGCAGAATGGTAAGTTAAGTTCACCACCTTTGGCCCAGGCGAGAGGTGAATTTCACTATGTGATTTGGTCCATCCCTGAAGTGTGACATTACTAACCCTTACCTATTGTTCCAGTACAACCTCCCCTTGGCCTAGTTTGGTTGACTAGATGAGAAACATTAATCGAATCCTATTAATTAATCTCTTTTCCTACTTATTACTACCTTGATCCAGTCAGTAACACTAGGTGAGTTCTAATGTTGGCCACCATTAGAAAGCATTCAAAATGAAGAGAACTAATGAATACATGCATACACACTTTTCAAGAATTACAAATTATCCAATTTTACCTTGTTAGTTCTTCATGGTTCCCACAACCCTAGTTGTGGATTTAGCTACTCACGATAAGCATAAATGCAAGACTTATGAATTTGAATAACATGATTGAGCACTTACACAATTGAATTAAGTACAATAAAATCCAACTCTTCAATGAGAATCATAAGATTGAAATTAGAAGATAAATTTAAGTTTACAAGTGTTTCGCAAACTCTCTAATATTTTTTCTTTCATTCTCTACTGCCTCTCTCTGCTACCTCTCTAAGGAGAATAACCTAAAAACCTATTTATAGTGTTTAAAATACAAGCAAAAACAAAATAGGACAACTGGGTCGGCAGGCTCTACGAGGTGCTCTATAGGCCTTATAGTGATTTATGGTTCGTAGCCAGGATTTCATGTGCTATTGCTTCAATTCTGAACTTGGCTTCTACGACACCCATCTACAGCTCTAAAAAGGTCCTATGGGGCGTAAGGGGTTTCGTCTGATGAAATTTCAGAAAGTCCTCATTCTCTGGTTCTCAGGGTACGAGACTAGGTCTACGGCTTGTAAAGTCTTCTACAGCTCATCTGTATGTTCGCAGAGCCAATCTTCAAAAATACACAATTCACTGGAATTGCACACGAAACCACCCTTATGACTCGTAGAATCTCTATGGCCCCTAAAAGGTCTCGTGGATCTTCAAATTCAGCAACTTCTATATATATTTTGTCCAAACATTGTGCCAACCCTAAAAACATACAAAAGAAACACAAAAACACATCAAACCTACTAACATCACATTGAGAACACACCAAATTCTTTATTTTAGGCATCAAAAGTGTTGTATTTTGATAGTACATCAACACCCTCAACTTAAAATTGTTGCTTGCCCTAAAGTGATGCACCCAATATATAAGAAGCACAATAACACAAAGACCTCAATCTAATGGCATACATCTCATCAAACTTAAGCACAGTTACCCACACCACTTTTCAAGACACAATCAAATAACTATTCAGCAAACCAACACATATTAATTCATGCGACAGTGCAACTATGACAATCGAGGTAACCATCAATAAGCCACAATCACTTAATACATCTAATGTTTATAATGCAATGCAAGTGCCCTCACAGAAAGGAGTCTCATATCTTACTCTCAATGATGTTTTAATGTATAACTTTTGGACTATGCAAAATCACTCACTCTCACAAAAGACATTCATATATCATGCTCAATACCATATGCTTGTCCCTATACTCATGACTAAGGCTTTTGACTAGTTCGACTAGGATCAATTTAGGACTTTACAAGCTTGTAATGTAGGCTCTGGGGGCTTTGGTATGATTTTATGGGAATATAGTGACTAAAGGCCCTCCTTGATATTGTGTTTTTCTACACTTTTGCCATACCACCACTGTTACTTTCATTATATTCTCCCTTTCTCCTATTCAAGCTTTTCTGGGTGCTTTATTTTTTTTTTAGCTTTTTTTCTTGTTTTTGTACTTCATTTTTCATTGTAGTTCATAACTAAGGCATCACTCATTTTTCTTTCACCTAGTACATATTTTTCCTCCTCTCCCATGTATCACTATCTTTCCCCCTCATTTTGTGTTTTACCCTTAAACTAGTCACCCTCAACTTAGGCTTTTGGCCTGAGTTGAGGTGCACATTATCCAACCTCAAAACCAGGGCTACTTTTGGTAGCCACCCTTAACTTAGGCTTTTTGCCTCAGTCAAGGTGCATAATGTTCAAAGAAGGACAAGGGCCAATTTCAGGATTTTACATCTAACAAGGCAAGGTCACTTAGGTTTTTACAAAGAAAAGGTACATGTCTGGCGTAAACATTAGGATCAGGGGATACTTTACACATTTGGTTGGTTATTTAGACTGAGTGGATTGTTATGAACCATGGCCTAAGATCCTTTCCTAACCAACTAACCTATAGTCTACATTAGAGTAACAGAGAAAGTTCTGAATTAAAGCACAGTACATGAAATTAGCAAATTAAGCTCACATTCACATGGAACTGATTACATTATATATCAACATAGAGTACTCTCAGATCATGCTTTTTATCTCAATTTTATCCTCACTTATCATAACAAACATTGTCAACACAATTAAACATGTATGGTTGCTATCTAGACTAACTAATTAAATATTTTGTGGGTATAATTTTTCACAAAAAAGCACAAATATACACATACGCCACAGATATCAGTACTATATGCTACCAATACGACCTAAACATGCCGATTCAGCAGAAAGTAAATATCCATAGGAAAAAAGAACACATGCAAGAAAACCCCTAAGATTCAAAAATTGGGGTAGTTATAGCCCAAGGCTACTCAGACTTAACTAAGGCCTAGAACTACCCACACCCCATTGAAAAAGAGGTGCATTGTCCTCAATGCACACAAAAGTAGAAAATAAAGTACCAAGGTCAAAAGGAACATGCCTGGACGCCTAAGCGCTAGTGTGTGGCTGAGTCTGACCACCCTCAACCGGTGTGGTGGCCTCGTCAGTAGTAGCACCATGACCGAAAGGGACAACACCCCTCACCTACTTAAGCTCATGAGACTGTCGTATCTTATCCTTCTGGCTCGACTGCCTCAAGACAAGCTCTAACTCGTCCTACTCCGTCAACCCCACATGTAGGCGCACTATATCTAGATCATCATCAGTATAGGGCCTCTTCCCATGAGAAGGTTGTGTAATCTTCTTAGGAGGAAATAATTGCACCACTAGCATCAAGAGTGTAGTCTCTAGTAATGTCACTGGTGCTGCCAACATTGTTGTCATGTTGGCCCAGAGTCGCTAAATCTCCATATGTAGAGCTATCATGTCCATGGACAAGGTTGTGCTTAGATGCTGTTGGACCCTCAACTCAAAGACATCAATGCGAGCATCCATGGCTGAAAGTCAGTCCTAAACAGTAGCAACCGTGTATGCCTGCATGCATCCCTTAGACTCTATAATGGCCTTGCAGACTCAAGGCCTAATTTGCTGAGTCAACTAAGACATAGTGTAGGCTAGTATCTGTGCCATGTCCTGAATAGATGGTAGGGACATGTAAACTATGCCTGCCTGTGTTGTCTGTGAAGGAATGACCTATGGTGCAAGAGTCATGGCAGTGGGCCCCCTCTCAATATCTGTCTCAGTCCGTGGGGACCTCTCCTCTATAGTAGCAACAATGGTGGTGGTGGGTTGAACCTCAGGCTGTGACTTTGGGGCGAACATCTCCGGCATGGGAACTGGTTGCTGCGGTGCTCGCCAGAGTGCCATTGGGTTCTCCTCATCCTTAATAAGGCTAGCATTTAAAGTACATTGGACCTCAATCAGTGAGTCTAGATGGTGTAGACTCTCAACCCCCGACTCTAGATAGAGCCTGTAGATCAAGCATGGGAAGGGCATGGAGGCAGACATCTTGAAGGCCTCCTTGTGGAATTGCTCGGTGATGAGGGCTGGACCAATCTATCTCATAGCCAGCCAAAATGCTGGCAACTAGAACTGCATGCTCCAGTATCAAAGTATTATCTGCAAGCGTCGATTAGATTTGCGATTTGACAACTGCCGACCAAAAGTTTGTAGGGAAACTGAGAGAAGCCTTCACAATACTCTCCAAATGAGTGGCTACCCCTGTAGGCTCTGGACCCTGCTCAGTAATCAGATCGGCCACCCATCTCATCAAGCTAGATCTACGGCTCTGGCCTCTCGTCAGACCCAAGTTCCTGGTCTTCCTCACCCTATGGTCGAACTTTACTATGTATTTGGGGACTGGAACATAGGCCCAAACAGGATGCAGCGGATCGTGGTCTCCAAGATGTCCACCTATCGGCTCCTCACTCTAGTCTGTGTTAGTCTGGGCTGAGCGAGAGGCTTCTTCCCCTTGGGAAGAGTGCTAAAAAATGTGGTGCATATGAAGCGTAGAACTCATGTACCATGGTTGAGGAGTTTCTCCGTAGTGGTTTGGTCAGCCTTTGTAGCCGTTATGGTATGATGATGTCGTGGATCCAGGGCTCCTCATATATGGAGCAGGATGGTTTACTCCGCTCTGTAATATACACACCCTCTATATAGACATCTGCATGCCCGCAACACACCACTGACTGGTAAGAGTATCTAGGGGTGATGGTGATGTCCGCGGTGCGGCAGAGGACTCTATCTCTGACTCATCGCCAGATCCTGACTTTGAGTCTGACTCCTCTCTTGACGGAGTCATCTGAATACAGCTGCTCTTGCCATTGTCTCCCTCTACAGACTTGGGAGTATGAACAATAATAGCCTGCGTCTGCCCAATTCTAGTGGCTAGGGGTGGCAATTTCAATCCATATAACGTAAAAGAAACCCATTATAGTGGTACCCATATAGACCCATAGATCCCCCAACTTATAATAAAAAATTCTTAATTGCTCTAAAAAATATTTTGTGTGCATGATTTTTTTATATTTCTTAAAACAATTTGGACCTGGGGGCGCGATTTTTTTATTTTTTATTTGGGGGGGCATAAGTATCGAAAAATTGAAAAATGGAATCAAATCAAACAAAACTAATATGATTTTTTAGTACGATGTCGGGTTGGGGGGCAAAAATTATTTTTTTATTTTTTACTGGGGCAGGCATAAATACCGAAAAATTAAAAAAACGAACCAAACCAAACTAATTCGGTTTTCAATTCGGTGTCGAGGTGGCGTGGGGGAACAAAAACAATTAATTTTTTTTATTTTTTATTGAGACGGGCATAAATACCAAAAAATTAAAAAATTGAACCAAATCAAACTAATTCGATTTTTCGGTTCGGTTTCGGGGTGGCGGGCAAAAAATTAACTTTTTTAAAAAATTTTATTGGAACTGGCATAAATACCAAAAAATCAAAAAATTGAACCGAATCAAACTAATTTAGTTTTTCGATTTGGTGACGGGGTGGGGTGGGGGGCAAAAAATATTCACTTTTTGTTATTTCTAATGGCGCGTAAGGAAAATCAAAAAATCGAATCAAACCAAACTAATTCGATTTTTCGGTTCGGTGTCTGGGTGGGATGGGCCGGGCAAAAAAAATTAACTCTTTTTTATTTTTTTATTGGGGCGAGCATAAATTCTGAAAAATCAAAAAATCAAACAAAACCAAACTAATTCGATTTTTTTGTTCAGTGTTGGGGTGAGGTGAGCAAAAAACATTATTCGCTTGGCTTAAAGAGAATAAAGTGGGTTGGAACCATTCTTATCCAAACCATATTTGACCAAATCCATTTTTACCCATATTTTATACGGATGGATTGTTATCCAATTCATTTTGGCTCAATCCATATTCAATCTATCCAAATCCAATCCAATCCACCCATTTACCACCTCTACTAACGGCAACCCGTGTCTATGGTTTCTCAGCCTCCGAGTCAGGTCGGACACTGAGCTCCTCAAGTGATCCACTAATCATGGGAGTCTGCTTCTCCCCCGAGGTCTCATCTCTGAGCCTCCTCTGCATGGCCTTGATCTCCTCACATCTCGGCTTTGGGGCCATAGTACCTGAAACATACATATTTACGCAACATGATTAGCCCCATAAATCAAGAGATAAAATGAAAAAATTTATCAGACTTGATTGCAGAAGGTTCTACGAATGCACTTCTAGGGGTCATAGTCAAAACTACAAGCCATAGAAGGCTCTCATAGAAATAGTGTCCATAAGTTGTGTGTACTAGAATGGCATCTATGATACCAGGTATGACTCGAAGAAGTTCTGAGTCGTAGATGATTCTAGTATATAAATCTTCTGCAAGTAGGGATCCGGAAGACCTGTCTACCATCCATAGAATGGTTTACAACTCATAGAAGTTCTCGTCTGATGTGTTCTCAGAAACTTCAGGTTTCTATAATTTCATGTGAGGGACAATTACAACTCGTGAAAAGTTTCACGGGCCATAAAAGACCCTCACAGACCAAAAAACTCAGTCACCTGAGTTTCTAACTCCATCAATACAGACCTCACACAACTTTCTCAACCTACTCAATCAGCATCGAAGCAATACTAAAACACCCCACAAGATTCATAGCAAAACACCTGACACCCCTGGATGATAATTTGCGCATATACCCCCCATACAAAATCATTAAGCATGCTTTTCCAACCCTACCGACCATATTTAAATGAATTAACATAAAAAACACGAGCCCATTCCATCACACACCGAATTCTTCAAATACACAATCAATTTATTTCAAATTGTAAGTGATTACATAGGTGTCAAACACATCATTCAAAACATACAACAAGGCAGCTACACCAAATTCCGGCCTAAACATATGTTCATACATAGGAAACCATACATTTCAACTTTCAAATCTTTCAATTGCACACATGGGTTTATGTCTCAATTAACAAAACCTGAATATTTTCAATTAAACATAACGACACAATAATGGGTAAATAAATTGTGTTTTAAAGAAAGAAAACATACCAAATTGAGTGATTAAATCATAAAAATTGAAGAAAAATGAGACGATGAAAACCGAGGCGTGCCGAAAAAAGATGCCAAAAACTGGTAAGGGTGTTGCCATAGGTGGTCAGAAAAAGCTGGGGTAGGGATCGTAGGGTCGGTTCATAATCTAGGGCAAGAAATGGGGTCAAAATATTTTGACCCAATCCAAACTCTACGAAACCCCAATTACAGACTGTAGAATGTTTTATGTCCCATAAATTATGGTTTCGAAGAAGGTACAAACCCTAGTTTTGAGGATTGGGTTTCATAAACCAGTCTACGAGTTGTAGAATAAAGTATGACTCATAAAGTTGGTCGTAGAACCCCCAACACTTAGTCAAAAACTCAGAAAACTTACCTGGGGTCCATGAGCCTCATTCACGACCTACGGGCTATAAAGTTGGCTCGTGGACTCGAGTGCATAATGTTTTGCTCATTGGAAGTGTCTACGAGATGGTGTCCATGTTGTAGATTGTTGTACGACCCGTAGAGCCAGTCGTAAATGCACTTCTTGATGCTTTTTCAGCTAAGGATGGTTAATTTAGCCATGTACCTACACATTCTTCACAGAATACACTGTTACCCTATATGCAACCAGCCCAATGTCCAAAATCACAACCACAATGTGAGAAAGTAAACTACCTACAAGTAAGAAAACTATACAACTACAACTATTACATCAAAAACCTTGCGTTGCCTCCCTAGTAGTGCCTGACTTATTGTCATGGCACGACTTGGACAAATTCATTACTCAAACTTCACCAAGTGCCCAAACCTCATTCTTCAGATCATCTGGCCACTTTATTGACTGACAGATATTGAAGACAATTTCTTCATTGTTCAATCTAAACCTAAGTTGACCAGCTTCTATATCCACTAGTGTTTGACCAATGGCTAAGAATGGCCTTCCCAAGATAATTGGGACGTCAAAGTCAATTTCACAATCTAGGATAACAAAGTCTGGGGGGGAATATGAATTTCTCAACTTTGACAAGTATATCGTAAAGTATCCCCACCGGCTTCTTCACCATGCGATCAACCATCAACAACCACATGCTCATCGGGGTAGGGGCTCCCAATTTTAGCTTCTTGAAGACACAAAGGGCATCAGATGTCACGACCCAAGCCTAGGGCCTAGACATGACACGGCGCAAGGGGAACCCGAAGGGACCCCAAGCAAGCCTCTTAACATATCATTGCACATCCTTGTCGCCAAACTAATAAAATACAACAAGATATAGTAATAGGGAGAAGCGGGGCTAAGGGACGATTTTCATATCATAAACATCTAGAGTCAAGAGAGAGCCAAAGCTCATAGCATAATACAAACATATCCAATAACACCTCTAAAACGTAAATACTTAGCGGGGGCCAAGACAAAATATCTGGCTCACCCTCATAGTCAACATATACATAAAAGAAAGATAGTCTTAGAACGTAGTATGAGATCATAAACATCGTCCCTAAAATGGAGGACTCACCAAAGAGCCTGAGAGATGGTACTAGCCAAGTGGAAGAGGATGATCAAGTGGGGCTCCGGTTACTACATGGTAACATCATATAGGCATATAGTATGCATTTATACGTTTGAATGTACTAAGTATGTACAATGCAATGCAAGGAGAGATAAGCATCATAACCAAAATGCATAATAGTAGGCAATAGATAACATATTAGCAATATGGCATGTGTGATCAATGCTCAAGTAAAACATTGTTACATAGAATATAATACAAGGTGTAAGAAGAGACCAACATATAAAACCCGTAGGTTACCAAAGTACAAACCCCTTTGGTTGGTTGGTGGATCGTCTTGGAGTCCGAGGTACAAATCCCTCATCATGGTTATCATGGTATGAACTCCTTGATTGCTTGGTGGATACTCACACCCTACCACCCCTGGTGATTGAGGTACAAACTTCTCAACCCGGTTATCAAGGCACTAGCCCCTTGATTAAATATCAAGGTACAAACCCCTCGACATGGTTACCCGGGCTCTTGTCCCCCCATGTCGGGCATAGTCACATTCAAATGCTATATAGGAGAATATCATAGACATACATTCCTTTCATCATAATAAAGTCATTCAACTCATAAGACATGCATTGGACCTTCAATTCCTCCAATACCCAGTAACCAGTCATTTTTTCAAACTTGGCGGGTAAGTAGTACTAGTGTAAAACCATGCAATTCAAGAGGGCAATCATGCTAGAAAATTCAATAAAAAACCATCAATAGATACTTGGTAACACCCTTGAGGAATATACATAAAAACCCTTTATCGAATCTCACAATAAACCTTAGATTTATAGCTCAAAACATGCTAAAACAATCTTAATTTCACGAATTCCCAACATGGTGTGCAGTGAAATTCATAATAAGTAAGACCCATGAGTAAATCAACTCTAAGTCATGCAACATTAAATAAAAGGAAGCTTGGATATCATGGGTGAAAGGAACCCATGAAAGAAACCCGCATACCTTAGCTTTGGAGGATAGCTTGATCAAGATTGGAGATGGAGAGTTGAAGCTTGAATGATAACATTAGAGTTCGAAAGAGTTTTGAGACTTGAAATTTGGAAATGAAATATTGTCTAAGTGTTTGGGAATGTCTTGGATGATATAAGTGTGAAAAAGGCTAAGTATAGGTATTTTTCACGCATGGGAACACTTAGGCCCAAGACTCAAAAGCCTTTGATCGGACAAGAAAAACAGTGCACCAAATACACTGTAGCGCGCCCTTAGCGCGTCACGCCCGGGGCGCGGATCGTCTTTGGAAATTGCAATTTTGCGATTTTCAAATTTTGCTACAGTTGCTCTTAAATTGGGGTTAGACCCATTTCCCACTCAACTTGAACCCCTGGAAAAGAATATAAAGTTAGATTTTTGATATCGCGCATGAATTTTGAGATATATGGAAATTACGATTCCGGGCATTTTCGAAGCACATTTTCAGGCACTTTTTTGGGTCGTTTCAATATCTCTCCCTTGGGAACATTCATCCTCAGATGTCAAATAAACATATATAAGAAGAGTAATTATGAAGAAATCAGCCCCAACAAGAATGCAACAACATACTTTAAGCACCATTTTCAAAATCAACGTAAGTGTAAAATCACTATGAACTTTGTCAAATACAAACATGAATGCATACAAACGACTTAGGGGCTATAACATGAGATAGGAAATCACATAGAAGACGTAGAATTACTACCTTAGGCTTGAGTAGGATGGAAAAGATAGGAGTATCGCTTTTGCATGTCCGCTTCGGCCTCCCAAGTAGCACTTTCGACTTATTGATTCCTCCAAAGGACCTTAATGGAAGCAACATCCTTGTTCCTCAACCTCTTCACTTGCCTATCCAAGATCTCTATTGCAACCTCTTCATATGTCAAGTTGTCTTCAACTACCCCCAAAACAGCAAGAGGCACAATGGCATTAGGATCACCCACACACTTCCTCAACATAGACACATGAAATACTGGATGAACCAATTCCATTTCACTAGGCAAATCCAACTCGTAGGCCACCTTACGAATACTTCTCATCACCCTATAAGGACCCACATATCTAGGGGTCAACTTGCTCTTCTTACCAAAATGAACCACACCTTTCATGGGTGACACCTTCAAATAGACCCAATCACTAGCCTTAAACTTAAACTCCCCCTTTCTCGCATCGGCATAAGACTTTTGGCGACTTTGGGCTATTTTCAACCTTTGTCTAATCATCCTTAACTTCTTCATAGCATCCATAACCAGATCCAGACCCAACAAAGCCATCTCTCCAACTTCAAACCACCAACCGGTGATCTACAACATCTACCATAGATAGCCTAAAAAGGAGCCACTCCAATGCTAGAAGTGATAGCTATTGTTATATGCAAACTCAATAGATGATCATCCCAACTACCCTTAAGCTCCAATACACAAGCCCTAAGCATGTCCTCAAGTGTTTGGATAGTTCTTTCAGCTTAGCCATCCATTTGAGGGTGAAAGGTCGTACTAAGCTTTACGTTAGTTCCAAGACCTCTTTGGAAGGACCTCCAAAAGTATGAAGTGAACTGTGCACCATAATGCGACATGATGGATAAAGGAACCCTATGCAACCTAACCAAGTCATGAAGTACAACCTAGCATAATATTTAGCCCCATATGTAGTCTTAACCAATAGAAAGTGAACCGATTTTCTCATCCTATCAACCACCACCCAAATGAAATCAAAACCCTTTCTAGTCTTGGGAAACCCAACCACAAAAACCATATTAATCTCTTCCCACTTCCAAGTAGGAATCTCTATGCTTGGGTTAGGCCACCCAACCTTTGATGTTCGATTTTGACTTGTTGGCATCTTAGTAGACCCGGGGTGAATAGAGTAAGAAGAACCATGAGCTTCATCAAGAATCCTTTCCTTCAAGCCATCAACACAAGGCACACACAACCTACCTTGGTACCTAAGGGCACCATCTCCCCCTTGGGAGTAAACCTCCACCTTCCCATCTTTTACCAATGCCTTCAATTCTAACAATGAGGGATCAAGATCTTGTTTAGCTTTCACCTCCTCAACCAATGAAGATTTAGAACCATCAGCAATAGCAACACCACCATCATCACCCTCTTCCAACCTAACTCCCAATCTAGCCATCTGATAGACCTCCTTAGCCACCCCTATATCACCATCATCAACATGAGCTAGGCTACCCATAGACACCCTACTCAACGCATCCGCCACAACATTAGCCTTGTCGGGATGATAATGCACACTCATATCACAGTCCTTAAGAAGTTCTAACCACCTTCTTTCCTTAAGTTGAGATATTTATGAGTGAAGACATATTAGAAGCTCTTATGATCGGTGAACACATCAACATGCACCCCATACAAATAATAAGGACACATCTTTAATGAAAATACAATGACGGCTAACTCAAGATCATGGGTAGGATAATTCTTTTCATGCACTTTGAGTTGTCTAGATGCATAGGCTATGACCTTACCATTTTGCATCAACACACAACCCAAACCAACCCGGGAAACATCACAATAGACAACAAATCCCTCTAGCCCTTTTGGTAGTGAGAATATAAGAACGGACACAAACTTATCTTTCAATGTTTGGAAACTCCTTTCACATTTATCTGGACCACACAAATTTATCTTTCTTTTGAGTCAACTTTGTCATGGGAGAAGCAATGGAAGAGAACCCATTCACAAGCCTCCTATAGTACCCCGCTAAGCCCAAGAAGCCCCTAATATCCGACGGGGTCAATGGTCAAGGCCAATTTCTTATCACATCCATCTTTTTAGGACCCACCTTAAAACCATCTCCCGATACCACATGACCTAGAAAGACTTCTTCTTTCAACCAAAATTCACACTTCTCATACTTAGCATACAACTTCTCTTCCCTCAATCTTTGCAACACTACCCTCAAATGACCCACATGCTCCTCCTCAATATGAGAATAGATCAAAATGTCATCAATGAAGACCACAACAAACGAACCAAGGTAGGATTGAAGACCCTATTCTTAAGATCCATGAAGATGGTGGTATATTGGTCAACCCAAAGGACATCACAACAAACTCAAAATGCCCATACCTAATCCAGAAGGCCGTCTTAGGAGTATCACACTCCCTCACCTTCACTTGATGATACTTGGATTGAAGATCAATCTTAGAGAAGTGGCTAGCCCCTTGCAATAGGTCAAATAAATCATCAATTCTCGGAAGAGGATACCTATTCTAGATGGTCACCCTATTAAGTTGCCTGTAGTCAATACACATTGCAAGAGACCCATCCTTATTTTTCACAAACAACACCCATACACTGCAAGGTGATTGGCTAGGCCTAATAAAACCCTTCTCCAATAAGTCCCTCAATTGCTCCTTTAACTTCTTTAACTCTGTCGGGGCCATACGGCAAAGGGGAATAGAAATGGGTTGAGTATCGGGGAGGAGGTCTATACCAAAATCTATCTCCCTTTCGGGGGGAACACCGGGTAAGTCATTTGGAAAGACATTAAGAAACTCATTTACAACAGGACCCGACTCTTATGGGAAGGACTTTGGACTCCACATCCCTATCCCTCACAAGATGATAAAGACACCCCTTAGAGATCAACTTACGCACTTTAATGCAAGAGATGAACCTACCCTTGACCACCACATCATGACTCTCCCATTTTCATTAGGAAATTGGAATTTGACCCTACGAGTTCTACAATCAATAGAGGCATTGTATGCATGCAACCAATCCGTCCCAAGAATGACATCAAAATCCACGATGTCCAACTCAACAAGATCATAAGGCAATATTTTATGCAAAATGCAAATGGGACGATTTTCCTAAACCTTTCTAGCAACAATAAATGCACCAACATGAGTAGACACCTCATTGACTCCCACAACAATTCGGGCTCAACATGAAACTTTTCGCAACACAGGGGGTAACAAAAGAAAGAGTGGCACCCGGATCAATCAAACATACACATCAAAATCAAAGACTTTTAATATATCGATAACAACGTCAGGCACCTTATCAATCCCTTGCCTCCCATGCAAAGCATAAAATCGGTTGTGACTTTGGGCACCACCTTTACCCCTTCCCAAAAGAACCACATTAGTACCTTGTGGACGAACCTCCTTACCGTTGTTGTGGTTACGGGGACATTCAATCTTTTTGTGACCAACCTCTCCAAACCTATAACATGGATTAGTGTCTCTCAAACATGGGCTCCCATGGTCCTTAGCACATTTTGGATACACACCACTGGGGAACAAACCCCCAACACCTTGGGCCCTTGGAAAGTCATTGGCAAACCGTCCATTAGAACTATGAGAAGACCCTTGGCCTTATAGGAACCTACCACCATTTCGACTTTGGAACCTACCTTCAAAGCGGACCCTCTTGGCATAATTACCCCTCCTCTTTCTTAACTTTTCCTCCTCCATTTGCTCAGCATAATTCATCAACCGGTAAAACTCCATATCACTAATAAACATGGCGGACCAACATTCCTCACTCACCATGTTGGAAACACCCATCCCAAATTTATTCATTCTAGACCTTGGATCGACCACCAAGTGGGGCGCATATTTAGAGAGTTGATTAAACTTACGGGCATACTCTCTCACACTCAAAGATCCTTGTCTCAAATTCATAAATTCTACCAATTTAGCTTCCCTAAGCTCAAGAGGAAAGAACCGATTAAGGAATGCTGCCTTGAACGCCTCCCATAGCACGATATTATTGATTCCTTTCTCCTCCTTCCATTGATTAAACCATATATGTGCCAACCCCTTGAGTTGGTAAGCCACCAACTATGCCTTCTTCTCTGACCTAACACCCATAATAGCCTAAACCTTGTAGACCTCATCAATGAACTCTTAAGGGTCCTCATCCACCTTTGACCCGTGGAATTTTGGGGGATTCATCCTCAAAAAGTCTCTCACCTAAGATGCCGGTATAGGAGCATGAGGGGCTTGATCCCCTTGATTGGCTTGATAAGCCACAACTTGTGCAAGCAAAGTGAGAGCATCCCAGAGCTCTCCATGAGTTGGTTGGTCCTGGGGAGTTAGGGGTATTCTTCCTTTTGTGTTGTCATGATCTAGCATAGCAAAGAACAATTGTTAGGGGGAAACACCTTACTTCAACTCTATAGCATGACTTAGAACATGAAGAAGGGAAACATTTCCTAAAACACCTCATAGCCTCCTACTCATAGTTGAGGTGCACAATACAACCATGAATAAAACTCTAATGGACATGGTGTGTTGGACTACAAGGATATAACAACCTAGTGCTCTAATACCAAGCTTTTCACGATCCAAACCTAGGTCCTAGACGTGATACGGTGCAAGGGAAACCTAAAAGGACCCTTACCAAGCCTCTTAACATATCATTACATATCCTTGGTTGCAAAAACAATAAAATACAACAAGATATAGTAAATAGGATAAGCGGGGCTAAGGGAAAATTTTCATATCATAAACATCAAGAGTTAAGAGAGAGTCAAAACTCATAGCATAATACAAACATGTCCAACAACACCTCTAAAACTTAGATACTTAGCGGGGCCCAATACAATCTACCGAGCACACCCTCATAGTCAATATATACATAAATGAAAGATAGTCTTAGAACATAGTATGAGATCATAAACATCATCCCTGAAATGGAGGACTCCCCAAAGAGCTTGAGAGGTATCGTCCTAGCCACGTAGAGGAGGAGGATGATCAAGTGGGGCTCCGATTCCTACATAGTGACATCATGTAGGCATATAGTATGCGTTAATATGTTTGAATGTACTAAGTATGTATGATGCAATGCAACGAGAGATAAGCATCATAACTAAAATGCATAATAGTAGGCAATACAACAACAACAACATACCCAGTAAAATCCCACAAGTGGGGTCTGGGGAGGGTAGAATGTACGCAGACCTTACCA
>JAPFFP010091683.1:0-19266 GCA_026153255.1 Solanum medicagineum
TTTGCACTGTTGTCATTATGCATGCTTCGGTACTTTTGCGGGTACGGCGGGGCCCTGTCCCGTCAATGTTTATTCTGCTGAGTAGAGGCCGATGGGCACATGTGGGAGTGGCCAGGACAGTGTTTGATGTGGCTGTGTGTATATATGATACTCTATTAGGCGGCAGGACCGCAGCGGTGTCCTTGTTGGCCTGCATTAGTGTATATATATGTGTATATATGTGTTGCTGGTCATCTCTGGTAGCTGCTGCAAGTGTGGATAGGGTATAGAAACAGAGAAAACTCTGCCTAAATTTCGGTAGAATTCTTAGACTCTATTGCTGGGCTTTATAGTGTAGTATTGGGTTCAGTGCCAAATCGGCACGAGTCATGGCTCGGGGTTGGGCCGTGACAAGATTGTTATATTCATTTGAAGATCTTCTTAGTCCTATTGATAACTAATCAACATCAGATTCTATATCTGATGCTTGAAAAGAAAAATAAATATATCGACAAACCTTCGAATATGTAACGCCCTATAAGACTACCAAAATACCCCTAGTTGCGAGATGCTTGTGTAACCTATCTTCCCAAACATCAATGGCAAATCCAAGGCCGAAAATTCGATCAACATGAAAATTGAATGGAAATGATCTTGGTTGTTTTTTAGAGCAAACGGATCAAAAGATAATTTTTTGATACAAATACAATTTCTACTGAGATTGTGCTACATATCAGCGTCACAGACTTACATTTAAAATTGATCCTAATATTTTCTACAGGGTTAGAAAACTCGATCGGAGAATTTTTGGCAAAAAACCCAGAAAAAAATCAAGTCCGCATTGCTTACCCCATGTCCCAAGGCGAATATTTTTTCAATTTTTCGTGAGGGGCATTCAAGATCTTTCCCAACCCTTCCTAAACTTAAAATACCATAAAAATAGGTCGTTTTGAGTATAAAAAGGGCTTTTAACCCATTCCTAAACCTTTCTAAAACTTCTAAACAAAGCTAGGGCTAAGAAGAGAAGGAGGAGAGCGAGGGTTTCGAGTTGAAATGCAAAGATTGATAGAGGGTTGATTGTTCTTCCAAACTCCAGGTATGTAAGACTATTCGTAGTATTGGACTGACTTCATCCATGCGCCCCACATGTTAATTCTCCATAGTCATGTTCGAGTAGTGTTTTACCCAACTTCTTGAATTCATAATAGGTAAATATCTTCTTTCATTGACTTAGAAGCATTTATGCTATTGAGATTATTGTTATTCCTATTTCTCATATTATTGGAGTAGTCATTCGTGGATACTTCCCATAAACCCTAATGAAGTTGATGATCATGACTATTCTATACATTGTTTGATATTGAGATTCATGGGTTTTCAAGTATTAAAAAAAATAATTATTTTAAAAATCAAAGCTTTGCATATTGATAATAAAGATGATAACTTTCCTATGCATTGATAAAAAGTGATTTGAATTATTATTATATATGTATTTTTATTCAGTCCAAAGATTTATATTTTGACGAGATGATGCGTGTTTTGATGAGCTTGAGTGAGTTGAGGATAAGGAGTACATGTTCTTGTATTTGCATGAGATTAGCATTTACTGTGTCATATGTGCTAGGTGTGATTTCTATGTGATATAACCTACCCTATGAGTTGGAATCTTGCATGGAGTTAGTTTAAGTCTATGTGCTAGGTGTGATTTCTATGTGATATAACCTACCCTATGACTAATTGATTTGAGCTGCTGACTAATTGATTTGAGCTATTGAGAGCTGAGTTGACTTGATTGAGATGAGTCCAAGTTAATTTTTATGAGCATATTGTAGTCCTGGAAGGAGTATTGAACACCGATCTGGTAAGAAGCACCAAGAACTACAATGCCAGCATAGGATAGTCGTGCAGCTGTCTCTGGTAGCTCATGCCCCAATAGATGGGCATTCTCTTTGGATCTGAGAGAGAGGAGAGGTTGACATCCTTTACCTTGACAAGTTCACGATAGGTGTCGTAACAACATCTTTTCATTGTGCATTATCAAAACTCATGGTGGTAGAGAGTTATGTCGGTTAGAGAAACTTTCAAGCAACACTTGAATTGAGCGTATCAGGATTTTTAAACGAAGTTTCATAAAAAGATTGAGCCAAACTTTAAAGCATGATTTAAAACCTTAGACTTACATATTCACTAAGTCGAGTCATGAGTTGAATGAGTTCAGTTCTGAGTTGAGTTTACTAAGTTGTTCCAGCCCTGTGTGTTTACTTTAGCCATTCTAACATACTAATACATTCCATGTACTTACACCCATTTGGGCCTGCATCATTTTATGATGCATAGCAGGTATTAGAGGACTTCAGTAGATGCACCGTTGAGGTTCGGATCCGTGATTCCACAGATGGTGAGCCCTACCTACCTTCGAATGAGGCCTTTTTCTTTCAGTGAGTATTTTATTTTATTTTCCTTGAGATGGATTGCCTTGGTCTGTCATGGTACCATCTAGGTGTTAGATGTAGAGGCCTGATAGATATTGAGTAGAGGTTGATGACTGTCATTACTTTCCAAACATTGTTCATGGTTAATATTTATCTTTGAGAAGATTTAGTCAACTGATCTAATTTTGAATTTTCTTTGAGTATTTTCTTCTGTTGTTGAGTATGATATGACGATAAGGCCAAGTGGTTCGCTCGGGGGCTAGCTAAAGTCTCTGAGTGCCAGCTGTGCCAATGGTACCATCCCGGGGTGTGACAAACTTGGTATCAAAGCATAGATTTCAAGACTCCTAGGGAGTCTATGAAACCGTGTCTAGTAGAGTCTTCGTTATTGGTCTGAAGTGCACCACATCCATAATAGAGAGACTATACGGCATTAAGAATTACTACACTTCTTTCTTATTCTGATTCATGCCATAGAGTTAAACTCTAGAAAATCTCACTTCTGAATTGTGTGTTACACGTTTGCAGACCATGCCTTCTAAATACTCTGTGAACCCATTGAATATCATCAATACTGAGGGGCCTGATCCTATAACTTGCTTCATTTGCTTGATGAGTTGAAGAGGACAACGAGAATGGGATGGAAGAACCCTGGGGCAAACAGATTTAGCCAATAAGAGATGAATATAGTAATCATATATAAGCAAGGAGTGGGAATAAGTTCCCCTTTCTGCAGAGACCCTGGAGTTATGTGCCACCACCAATGAGTGCATCCACACTTAATAGTAGTTATAATTTGAGGCCAAGGAGAAACCAATCTTTCAATGTTCGTAATCCTCTATCTCGAGGAAGTGTGGCGCAAGGTCATAAAGGAAAGCCAACATATAGAGAGTATGGCAAACTCCATTAGGGAAAGTGTTGAATGGGCACTGATGATTGCTATAAATGTGGCCAAGTGGCTTACTTTTGGAGGGATTTTCCAATGCAAGCCAACAAAGCTTGAACCATTACATCTACACCACCGCTTAAAGGAAATCAGAGAGATGTTACTTCTAGTACGAGCAGGGCCACATACCAGTCGCATCCCGTGGGTAGTTGCGCAGACCAGAAAAGGACTTTAGAGGTAATGACAGTATGATTCAAGTCTTTACTTTCTTTTGATGTTATCCATGAAAGAGAAGTTTATTTTTCCAAGAAGTTTAATTTTTTTCACCTAAGAGTGTGATTTGACGTCTTGTAAACTATAAGTAGAATTGTTACCCCTGAGCTAGAAGGGTGATGAGGGAGAGGAGGAGACCAGATAATGAGAGTAACGGTTGATTGAGGCCTTTAAATAGAGTCATGTGTCCCTTAGGTAAGTGATGTATTGGTGATTTGATTCCCATAAGTATTGACCAATGAGTAGTAAGTACCATTTGACATTCATGATGAGGTATAAGCTTAGCCAGATAAGAGGGTATAGTGAATTGGTGAGTGGCATATGAGTTGTGAAGAAGGGATGTGTTGATCGATTGTTAGCTATGAGATTTTACTAAGCCTTTATTCCTGATTTCAACTTAGTAGTTATGAGTTAGCATAATATGAGGGAAGTGTGTGATGCATATGTTGTTAGTAGAACGTACGCTTGAATTTTAAGGAGTAGTGTGAAAGAGGAGATAGCATCATGAGAGTGCTAGTCTTAGTTGGAGATTTGCTTTGAGAGTCTTTTTGTAGTATGTTTTTGGAGTTAAGATGTTGACTTACAAGGATGTACGCTACAGGGATAGTAGAGGTACCCCTTATATAGAAATAGTGAATTGAGGATGGAACACTAGATAAGAAGTGGCTTAAGATAGGTATTCACGATATAATAACGTTGTCTGAAGCTCTTAGTTATGACTTGGTATGAGAACCTAGATAGTAACTTTGAATTTTCAATGTAGAGTAAGCTGGAGTAAGTATTTCTTGGTCACCTTGGTAATTAGGTTGATGGGAATTTATGTATGAATGACGGTGAGTTCTACCTTGTAACCAATACTTCTTTAGTCATACATTAAGGGCTTAGAAGTTTGATTGTAGAAGGATAAACAGAGAAATAAGATTATAAATGTTATAAAAAGCAATTATGTATTACAATAAGAGTAGTAAGTATAGAAAGATGCCCACAGAGTCAAAACGAAGCTAAGAGTAGTACCTCAGAGGAAAGCTAGAATAGTGACTTTTTATTTTTGAATAAAGTATAACAAGAGATTTTAACATGTTCTTCTTGATAATGATGCCCCAATCATGTACAGAGCTATACTTATAGCTTAGTGAAGAGAAATGGTTCGCAAAGTTAGGGAGTGGACCTTTGAGCTAAGGAGGAGATGAGGAGTTGATAAACTAATGTGAGTCTTGAGCTTCCGATAGTGATGAGTTGATCAGGATAAGATATTCCTGTTTTGTATCTCCGATATTCCTTAAAACTCGATTGATGTGATACTTTATTTTTTCCCTATGTATGAGCACCCTGCCTATGGCCTAAACCCTATACACATGATATTGATTTACGTTCATGTCGTGTTTTGAGGATGAGGAGTGACAGTTTTACTTTTATCCCATGAAAATCTCAAAGTTCCCAACCTTATGTCATACGAGATGCAACTTGAGTCTTACAGCATGTTCGATTCCATGAATACATTATAGGTCCTAAAAGGCTAATGAGATTGTAACACATTTGGAATGCTCTCAAATCAAATTTTCTCGAATGTATCGTTCTTATGATCTTTCGCTCTAAACCTTTCCAATGACCCTTCTTTCCAGTATTGATGGCGATATTGATAATAGTAGATGAGTTATTGCTAATGAGTAATGGTGAATGATCTTTGATGTAATGATTATGGGGTCCTCCTTTCATTAAGGTGATGGATGTGGAGGAAAGAGAGATGAGAGCTTATGATGTGCAATAGAGAGGTAAGAGTGGGTTAGAGTGCCTCTAGGCAAGAAGTATGTTGGTGTGTCTTTAAGTGAGAGCTCATTTAATGATGGAGGTGGAAATGATAAGTAGGCTTGATAGTTCTTAGATATAGTTAAAGTGGTTGGGGTGATAGGCTTGAATGTGGGGATGTCATTATAAGAGTAATTGGAGAAGTCTATTGATGACTTTCGAATGACTGTTCCGGGTAGATGTATTCTCTAAATGGAAATCCCTAAGGAGGTATAGAGCTTGAGTTGATGGTCAGCTTTATTCGAATATGATCATCTTAGGGATAACACTTTCAGACTTAGAATTAGGCTTGAACGGAATAAGAGAATGTGGTTAGGTAGAGGTTTGAATAGGAGCTATAAGTTTCAATTGATGAGGTATAGTGCCATGAAGAGAAGTTTAGTTAAGAAATGATGTTAAAGTTGAGAAATATCCATGGAGTCTTATGTATCTTGATGGTCCCATTCTTGATTAGAGTTGATGACTTCCTTCCCGAGTTCCAACAATTGCTTGTCGAGGTGTTTGAATTCAGATAACCCATTCGTGCCTGATTGAAAATGTCTACGGTATAGAACAAGAATCTTGTAGGATAGATGGTAGGATTATGATTAACTTTTCCTGTCACGTCCTGGGAGGGTACCTTTGGTGTGGCCGACACTCAGAGACTATTGCTAGCCCCCCAGAGAACCACTTAGCCTCATCGTCACACCGTATTAAACAATAGAAGAATGAACTCATAAAAAGGGCATCATATGGAGGAGAGTAAAATAAATTAGATCACCCCACTATATAATAATCTCAAATAAAATTATGTCTAGACACATTAATGCTCAATACTCTCTACTCAAGGTATATGAAGCCACTACTCAACATATCTTGATGGTGTCATGATAGGCCATGAACACCCCAACTAAAAGCGAAGGAAAGAACTAATCAACAAAAGATAAAAGGATCCTTCGGAGAACAAGGAGGGCCCACCAACTTTGGAAGTGTACTGAATTCGGGCCTCAACGATGCACGTGCTAAGATCCTCTATCACCTCTATCTGCATCATAAAATGATGCAGCCCCAAATAGACATCAGTACATGGAATATACTGGTATGTAAAATTGCTCAAGAAATAAGTCTCGACTCAATAACTCATGCTCGACTCATCACATGCAAGTTTAGTGAAAGACATGCTTTTGAAAATATACTCAATTTAAAATATCCTCCTCAAACAACATTTCTTGGGAGTTTCTCTTAACAGACATCCTCAACCCAACACCTTTAATTAGGTTATGCATAACGAAGGTGACATCGTTGCCACACCCGCCCTTAACTTACCACGGAAATAGGCGATCAACTCTCTATTGGATCCATAATAAATGTCCACTTGCGGGACGAAAGTCACGAGAATGAGCTATAACGACTATCCTACACTGGCGGCGTAGTTTTATGGGTTAAAGTAGATGTATAATCGGTCCCCGCTTAGTGCTCGATACTTCTCCCAAGACTATAATATGCTCGACTCATCAATCAACTCAATCCTCAATGCTCAATCAATCAACTCAAAACTCAACCCCTTTGGGGTATCTCATCTCCACTCATCTCAATTACTAAACAATTCAATCAATCAATGCAACCAATCAACTCAAAAAAGACTTAAACGGTCATTTAGACTCACTCAAATTGACTCATCATATAGAACAAGCTAGATAGTCATGTATAGTAATGTATGTGACTTATCACAACATGCTCCTCGTTCAAATTACTTAACTCTAAATGCTCAGACATTCAATGATATGCATGGAATTTCATAAAATCATGTAATTTAGAGTTCATGGCATCAAGTAAGAAATACATAAGTAAATATCATACCAATACTCATGCAATATAGAAATTATCTCATGTAGTATAATCAGATCTCATGATGAAAACAAAGATTTAACGTTAGGGTAGTAGAATTTCTTAATTCTCAACTCTTTTCCAAATCTTGACTGAAGATGATTAAAGGGGCTTGTGAAGAAATTAATTTCACACTTTGGTAAGCCTTACATGTTTGGGTACGAAGGGGATTATCAATCTTCAGTCAATCCTTGCACTTGAATTGAAAACCCTAGATCCTCTTTTCTCTTCTAATGCTCTCAAGAACACTCAAATTTGAAGAATGGTGAATAACGGCTTAGGGTTTAGTCTTAAGGCTTTATTTAAGCCTAAAATGACTAGGGGTTTTAATGGAATAGGGGTTGAAATAGACAAAAATACCCCTCATTAGAACTATCATCTGGGTCTATGAGACCCTGTCTACAAGTAGTTTAGCACTCTACGAGCCGTAGATAGCTCTTGTAAATGAAGGACCCAGAATTCTAAGTTTCTGGAAATTAGTAAGAGACCTCATTCTATGATTCATAGACCACCAAATAAGTTGTGGGCAACCTTTCATGAACAAGGATGACTTGAACTTGGACTCACTGGAATTGGTCAGGAAACTTCTCTACAAGTCGTAAAGGGTTCTACGAGTCGTAATCTCCTCTTATAAGCTGAAGGGTCCTGAAACATAAGTTACTGAAATTTACTACTAAATCTCCTCTACGAGTTGTAAAGTTGTATACGAGTCATAGAGGCTCTCATAAATCTTCTGCGGTAGCTTTGTCTCAGTCTTTCCTCAACATCATCTATAAAATCTACTCCAAACCAGATAGAAAGGATTAGGGGTTGTTACATTATCTCCCCCTTGGGATCATTCATCCTCGAATGAAGAGAAATCTGGGGAATTAGGTCAAGCCATGAATCCCCCTATGGACTTTAACAATCAACCAGCCCTCAGTGACTCATGCAATCAACAAATCAAGAAATTCAGCAAGTTAAACAATCAAACAATCAGCATATCACATCAATCCTCATTCGGACTGTAAAACTCTATCGTCTATTATACTGAGAATGAAAGAAGCACTCAAGGAATGTAAATTCAAGAATTAAAAAGGAATTCATTACCATCAATTCTCTCATCATCAACAAACTTGAATAAATGAGGATGTTTGGCCTTCATATCCTCCTCTGCCTCCCACGTAGCTTCCTCTACTAATTGGTTCCTTGAAAACACTTTGATAGATGCAACCTCTTTAGTTGTCAACTTTTGAACTGACGATCAAGGATTTGGATAGGAACCTCCTCATAACTCAGACTGTCTTTCACTCCAATACTTTCGACAGGCACAACCAATTGTCAATCTCCTAGACACTTCATAAACATTAAAATATGGAAGACTAGATGGATGTCCTCTAACTCTGGTGGTAGCTCTAACTCATACGCCACATTTCCCACTCTCTTTATAATCTCATAAGGGCCAACATACCTCGGACTTAACTTTCATTTCTCCCCATATCTCATTACAGCCTTCATGGGTGACGCTTTCAAATACACCCAATCGTCGTGCGAGCCTCCCACTGGGGGCCCGCTGAAATTATTATTTAATATATTATTATTATTATCATTGACCTCAAACTCCAAGTTTCTCCCTCTAACATCAGTGTAGGATTTTTGTCTAATCTAGAAATCCTTAATCTTTCTCAAATGATTCACCTTCTCCAAAGCTTGATAAACTAAATCTAATCCATTCAACTCTACTTCACCTACCTCAAATCGTCCAATCGGTGACCTGCACCTCCTCCTATAGAGTGCCTCATATGGGGCCATATGAATGCTCAAATGGAAGCTATTGTTATAAGAATAATTATCAAAGGAAGTTGGCATCCCAATTACCTTTAAAGTCAATTACACAGGCTCTCCACATATCCTCCAACGTCTGAATAGTATGCTCTGCCTAGCCATCCGTCTGTGGGTGAAAAGCAGTGCTAAAATGCATCTTCGTACCCAAACCCTTCTGAATGATCTCCAAAACTAGGCAATAAATTGAGCTCCCCTATCCAAGATAATGGACAAAGGGACTCCCTGAAATCTAACAATCTCCCTTATGTATAATTAGGCATAATCTTCTACAGTGTCTATTATCTTGACTGCAAAGAAGTATGCAGACTTAATCATTCTATCAACTATCACCCAAATCGAATCATGCTACCTGCAGGGCCTTAGTAAACCTATAATAAAGTCCATTTTAATCATCTTTGATTTCCCTTCTAGAACCTCAAAGTTCTGAGCTACTCCACATGGCCTTTAGTGCTCAACTTTAACTTGTTTTCAATTCGGGCACTTGGAAACAAACTCAGTAATGTCTCTTTTTATTCCACTCCACCAATAGACTTCTCTCAAGTCATGGTACATCTTGGTAGACCCTGGATGAATGGAATATCTGGAACTACGGGCCTCTGCCATGATCCGCTCTCGAACCCCATCAACATCTAGAACACACAATCTGCCATGATACCTTAATACTCCATCTCCCCCTTTGGCGAAAGTTGTCACCTTATACTTATGCACATCCTCCTTCAACTGTAATCTTTGTCTTATTTCTCCTTCACCTCTACTACTAGACATGATACAAATCCATTATGCACAAGAACTACTCGTTGGTCTGATTCATCTAATTGGACTCCCAATCATGCTAGTCTATGAACTTCTTTAGCTAATTCTCTTTTCTCCTCCTCCACATGGGTGGTGCCCCCCATGGATAACCTGCTAAGATAATCAACAACCACATTAGCTTTACCTGGATGGTAGAGAATGCTTATGCCATAGTCTTTGAGCAATTCAAGCCATCTCCTCTGCCTCAATTTAAGCTCCTTCTAGGTGAAGATGTAATGTAGGCTCTTGTGGTCAATAAATATATCAATATGTGCCACCATAACTTAAGAGTGAACACCACTACTGCTAATTCTAGGTCATGCAGTGGGATAATTTTTCTCATACACCTTAAGTTGTCTAGAAGAATAGGCAACAACGTTTCCCTTCTGCATCAACACACATCCCAATCCTACTCTCAAAGCATCACAATAGATAAAAAATCTATCTGTTCCATCAGGCAAGGTCAACATTGGTGCAGTGGAAACCTTGTCTTCAACTCTTTGAAACTCCTCACATACTCATCAGACCATTGAAACTTGACCTTCTTCTGAGTTAATTTGGTCAAGGGTGCAATAAGGAAGAAAACTCTCAACAAACCATAGCTAAATAGCAAGCCAATCCCAGAAAACTCTTTATCTCGGTTGGTGAGGTTGGTTTTGGCCAATTCTTGACTGCCTCAATCTTTTGAGTATCCACTCAAATTTCATCTCCAGAAATCACATGACCTAAGAAAGCCAATGATTTGAGCCAAAATTCACACTTAGATAACTTTGCATATAATTCATTATCTAAGAGTGTCTGCAAAACGATCTTGAGGTAATTGGCGTGCTCCTCCTCATATCTTGAATGCACCAAGATATCATCAATAAACATGATCATGAACATGTCAAGATACTGTCTGAATACTCTGTTCATCAGGTCTATAAAAGCGGCAGGTGCATTTGTCAACCTAAATGAAATCACCAAGAACTCCGAGTGAATATATCGAGTTCAAAAGGCTATTTTCGGGATGTCAGATTCTCTCACCTTTAGTTGATGATAGCCTGGTCTGAGGTCTATGTTAGAGAAAACAATTGCACCGTGAAGTTGGTCGAACAAATCACCAATCCTCAGAAGGGGGTAGTTGTTCTTGACAGTCACCTTATTCAATTGACGGTATTCAATACACATTCTCAGAGAACCATTCTTCTTTTGGAGAAACAAGGATGGAGCACCCTATAGAGAGACACTCGACTTTGTAAATCCTTTCTCTAACAAATCCGTTAGCTACTCCTCAACTCTTTCAACTCTGCAGGGGTCATTTTACAGGGTGGGATAGAAATAAATAGGCTAGGTGTCCAAAATAACATCAATTTCAAAGTTGATCTCTTTGTCAAGAGGGACTTTGGGAAGATCCTCAGGGAACACATCGGGAAACTTACACTCAAGACTAGGGGGCTCAATATCCCTGACTTAACTCGCACTAGATGGTAGACACATCTTTTAGAAATTAGTCTTCGGGCCTTGAAGTAAGAAATAAACCTACCACTAGGCGCAACAGAATCTCCCTTCCACTCAATAACAAGCTCATTCGGAAAGTGAAATTTGACAGTACGAGTTCAACAATAAATAGAGGTATAGCAGGTGTAAAGCCATTCCATACGATAGATCACATCAAAATAAACCATCTCCAACTCAATCAAATCAACAAAAGTATCTGTGTGATAGATGGACACCATAAAATCTGTATAGATCCACTCAACTTGAATGAACTAACCGACAGGAGTAGAAACAGAAAATAGGGCGGCTGATCACAGTCAGGAAGAATCGCAAATCTACTCGCCACATATTGTGTAACAAAAGAACAAAGGAAAGGTAAAGATTTGAAGCATACTAGTCACAACATCAGGTGCAACCTCTTGGTCCTATTGTTTCCCCATTGTGTATAGATGGTTTGTCCCACCGCCTGACCATGGTGCAACACATATTTTGGTTACCCCTCACTAGTGGTGTAGTGGTAGTGGCTTGGGCCTTATTTCCCCACATCGGGCACCCCCTATGAAAATGGCCTAGTTGGCCACACTTGTAGCAACTATTCCATCCATCTCTACATTCTCCTAGATGCATCATGCCACATTTCCCATAAGGTGGCTTCCCTTTAGAGCCAAGGTTCACACTTACTTAAGTCGGTGCACCATATGCCCTAAAGTTCGGCTGACCTTCGGACCTCTGATCATATCTCTGGCTCAGGGTTGGTGCACTTGGTGAAGATAGTGCATAGCCTGAGGACCTCTTCTGGAAATAAGACTTACCTCCCTTACTTTGCTTAGTCTAGGTAGGCTTAGACCCTGCCGACTTACCCTTCTTACACAAATGATCTTCTTTGTCCTTCTTCTTATCCTCCTCAATTTGTTGGGTATAAACCATCATTCTAGCAATATCTATACCTGGAATCAATAATACTGCCTTCCACTCTCTCTTTACCCGCTTAACCAATCCAGACACGAATTTCCTCATCCCCACTCTCATATCCTGGACCATCTCTGGGCATATATGGAAAATTGGATAAATTTGAAGATGTACTCTTTAACAGTTAGCCCCTCTTATTTAAAATTCACGAACTCCTCAACCTTTGCTTCTCTCAACTCCCGAGGAAAAAAGTGATCGAGGAAGGCACTCTCAAACTCTTTCGAAGAAGTAGGCTTAGCATCCTCCCCACCCTCCATCTACTAGCAGTACCAAACATTACAACATCCTTTAGCTGATAAGCAACAAGTTCAACTCCCTCAATCTCAATCGCATGCATAGCCTTCAGCAATTTCCACATCTCACCAATGAAGTTTTGAGGGTCATCATCAATCTTTGACCCTATGAATACAGGTCGGTTCATCCTCGGAAAGTCTCTCAGTCTGGAAGTAGATGTTGGCCCATAAGAGCTAGAATTAGGAGTCTGTCAACCCTAGTTCTCGCTCTGGGCAGTTACCAACTGTGTAAGCATGGCAATATCTCCACTAAAGTCAACCTCAGTAGTAGGGGCGGATGGAGTAGAAGGTTTCACAGGAGCACCAGCAGTCCTGGTCGGTCAACCTTGGCTTCTCGTTTCCATCTGAGGAGGTACCTCCGAGGTAGGGTTCTCAGCAGTGCTAGCTAAAGCATTTCTCTAGGTCATAGTGCATCTTGAAGGCATGATTTGCAATCATGTAACATACAATTAAGAAAAGAAACTTATAGTGTTTTTAACTTTATTGCACGTACTTAACATACCAAAGAAGTGTAACCATTCCTAATGTCCTATAGCATCCTGATTATGAAATGTGGTGCATAACACACACATAAACAAGACTCTATTAGACATGACTTCATAGATTTCCTAGGACTCTTGAATTCTATGCTCTAATTTCCAGTTTGTCATGTCCCGGCAGTGTACCCTTAGCGTGGCCGACACTCAGAGACTATTGGTATCCCCAAAGAGAACCACTTGGCCTCATCGTCACATCATACTCAATAGCGGAAATATTCAGGAGAGTCAAATAAATTAGATAACTCCACTATGTTATAATCTCAAATAAAAGTATGTTTACACACATCAATACTGAATACTCTTCTACTCAATGTCTATGAAGCCTCTAATCAACAAAAATATAAATGGTGTCATGACAGGCCATGTACATCCCAATTGAAAGTAAAGAAAAGAACTAAATCAATAGAAGATAAAAGCGCTCCTTCGAAAAATAAGGAGGGCTAACCAACTTTGGAAGTGCACTGAATTTGGGCTTCAATGATGCACGTGCTGAGATCCACTATCACCTGTATCTACATCATAAAAGGATACAACCCCAAATAGACATTAGTACATAGAATATACTTATATGTAAAATTGCTCAAGAAATAAGGCTCGAGTCGCTCGTCTTAACTCAATAACTCATGCTCGACTCATCACATGCAAGTTTAGTAAAAGACATGGTTTTGATAATATACTCTGTAGAAATAGACTTAGTTTAAAACATCATTCTCAAATAATGTTTCTTGGGAGTTTTTCTTAACCAACATCCTCATCCCATCACCTTTAATTAGGTGATGCACAACGAAGGCGACGTCATTGCCACAATCTCCCTTAACTTGCCACGCAAAAGAGCAATCAACTCTTTCTTGTATTCATAATATATGTCCACTTGCGATAAAGGGTCGCCAGAACAAGCTGTAATGACTATCCTAGCTGGCAACGTTGTTTGGTGGGTTAAAGTAGATTTATACTCGCTATCTGCTCGGTGCTTGATACTCCTCCCAAGACTAAAATGCTCAACTCATCAATCAACTCAATCCTAAATGCTCAATCAATCAATTCAAAACTTAACCCCTTTGGGGTATCTCATGTCAACTCATCTCAAAAACTCAACAATTCAATCAATCAATGCAACTAATTAACTCGACTCCAACTGAAATGATCATTTAGACTCACTCAAATTGACTTATCATATAGTAAAAGCTAGATAGTCTTGTATAGTAATATATGTGAAACATTCCAGCATACTCCTCATACTCAATCATGCTCAAATTACTCAACTCTTAATGCTCAATTTACATCAACTCAGACATTCAATGATATGCATGGAATTTCATAAAATCATGTAATTTATGGTTCATGCCATCAAGTACGAAATACATGTGTAAATCTCATATCAATTCTCATGCAATATAGTAATTATCTCATGTAGTATAATCAGACCTCATGATGAAAGCAATATTTCAAGTTAGGGTAGTAGACTTTCTCAAATCTCAACTCGTTTCCAAATCTTGGCTCAAGATAATGAAAGCGGCATGTGATGAAATGAATTTCACACTTTGGTAAGCCTTACATACTTGGGGATGAAGGGTACAATCAATCTTCAATGAATGCTTGCAATTGAATTCAAAACCCTAGCTCCTCTTTTCTCCTCTAATGCTCTCAAAAACTCTCAGATAAGAAGAATGGTGGATAATAGCTTAAGGTTTAGTCTTAAGGCTTTATTCAAGCCTAAAATGACCATGGGTTTAATGAAATAAGTGTTCAAATGAACAAAAATGTCCCTCATTAGAACTGTTGTCGAGGTCTATGAGACCCTATGTACGAGTCGTAGACAATAACAACCCTTCAATTCCTCCTATCTGATTTAGACGAGTATGTGTACAGGATTGCTAGGGAAATGATTGAGGAAAGCTGCAGAAGGAAGCTACAAGAGGGGTTTACAACTGGTAGATCGAGTTCTATATTAGTTTCTAGTATTTCAGTTTTCAGGATCACCATATCTATGAAAGGAGTTTATGACTCATACAGAGCACTACGACTTGTAAGTTGAGGTTTTGTACTAAGTTCTAGTGTTTTATGTTTCAATGTCCTTTCAGTCACACCGGGTCAGTTACGACCCATATACTGGACTACAACTCGTAATCTAGGGTCTTATATCATCTTTCAAAGATCTAGGATTTTTAGACTACTCACTTACAAAGAGCAGTTACGACTCGTAGGATGGTCTATGAGTCATATACGGGATCTCATAGGCCTTGTCGACAGTTTTACTAAAGGGATTTTTTGTCAATTCCAAGCTTTTATCTTGTTAATTCCCATGCATTTTTGGCTTGTTTAAAGCCTTGGAAATAATCCTATTCTCATTCATCACCCATTCCACCTTGAGGGTTTTCTTGAGAGCAAAAAAGAGAAGAGGGAGAAGCTAGGGTTTCCTATCCAAGAGCAAAGATTTGTTGAGGATTGATTATTCTTCAATTTCTTGGTATGTAAGGCTTACTAAAGTGTGAAATTTTTCCTTCACACGCCCCTTCATCTTCTTGAGTCAATATTTTTGGTAAAAGAGTTGAGATTTTGGGAAACTTCACTATTTTAATATTGAAATCCTTGTATCTATATTGACGCCTTGTTATACTACATAAGGTAATCTCTTGCATTTCATAGGTGTTCTAATATGAAATTTGTACATGCGTTTTCATCCTTTATAGCATGAGCCCTAAATTACATGTCTTCAAGGAAATCTTATGCAAAAATTGAGTATGTTGAGTCGAGTACATTTGAGTATGATTATGCATGAGAAGCATGTTACATTAGAGTCACATATATTATTAAACATTACTATCTAGCATGTACTATATGAGGAGTCCATTTGAGTGTGTCTAAATGACCATTTTAGTCTGAGTCGAGTTGATTGGTTGTATTGATTGATTTAATTGTGTAATTGAAATGAGATACCCCAAAGAGGGTTGCATTTTGAGATGATTTATGAGTTGATTGACGAGTTGATGACGACAGTTTGATTGATGAGTTGAGCATATTTTAGTCTTGGGAGGAGTATCGAGCATCGAGCGGGTAGCAAGTATACTTCTGCTTTAACTCATAGAACTATATTGCCAGTATAGGATAGTCATTACAGCTTGTCTAGTTACTCTTATCAGCAAGTGGACACTTATT
Source organism: Solanum medicagineum (assembly GCA_026153255.1). NCBI lineage: Eukaryota > Viridiplantae > Streptophyta > Magnoliopsida > Solanales > Solanaceae > Solanum > Solanum medicagineum. The sequence goes on from JAPFFP010091683.1 coordinate 16,295, forward strand.
CTGGATCCAAGAGAGAGTTTATCACCCTTTTCCTTGTTAAGTTAAGGGCGGGCGTGGCAGTGATGCTGATTCGTTGTGCATCACCTAATTAAAGGTGGTGGGATGAGGATGTTATTTAAGAGAAAGTCTCAAGTAAAACCTTGATTGAGCATGATGTTTGCAAATCGAGTTTATAACTACTGAGTCTATCGAGCTTACTTTTAAAAGCATGTTTTACTCTAAAATTGCATAAACTGATTTGAGCATAAGTTGTTGAGTCGAGGTGAGTGAATCGATCTTTACTTTTCCTTGAGCTATTTTACGTACTAGTATATTTCATGCATTGTCATCCATTTGGACCTGCATCATTTTATGATATAGATACAAGTGATAGAGGTATTCAGCACGCACATTGTTGAGGTCCTGATCAGTACACTACTAGAATTGATGAGCCATCTTTGTTATCCCAGGTGCTCTTTTATTTTATGAGTTGACTAGTACACTTTCTTTCTTTGACTGAGGTTTCCATATCTTCTCATTGACCACTTTAGATTATTCAGTAGAGGCTTCAGACACATTTTAGTAGAGGGTTTTATGAGTCTCTTATATCTTAACTTATTTTCATCTATATATTATGACACAATATAGTTATATTTTTCCTATATGATGCCTATCTAGCTGAGTTATTCTTTCGTTGTTGAGTATGACGTGATAATGAGGCCAAGTTATTAACTCGAGGGCTAGCAATAGTCTCTAAGTGTCGACCACGCCGATGGTACCCTCTCGGGGCATGATAATTTTTGTATCAGAGCACAGAGTTCAAGATTCCTAAGGAGTATATGAAGCTTTATTTAGTAGAGTCTTGGTTAAGAGTGTTTTGTGCACCACACTTCATAAGCATGAGGCTATAGGAAATTACGAACTGTTACCCTTTCTTGTGATTTGAGTTCGTGCGATAGAGTTAAAAACTCTAGAAACTTCTTTTCTAGATCATATGTTACGCGATTGAAGATCATGCTTCTTAGATGCACCGTAACCCAGAGTAATGCTTCAACTGGCACTGTTGAGAACCCTACACTACAGATGCCTCCTCAGATGGAAACGAGGGAACGAGGTCGACCGGCCAAGACTGGAGGTGTTTCCGTGACACCTACTTCTCCACATGCTCCTACTTTAGAGGCAAACTTTAGAGGATCCATTGTTATGCTCACCCAGTTGGTAGTTGCCCACAGTGGAAATCAGAGACTTTCTAAGGATGAATCCACTTGTTTTCACAAAGTCTAAGGTTGAAGAGGACCCTCAGAACTTTATTGATGAGATGTGGAAAGTGCTGAAAACTATGCATGCAACTGAGACTGAGAGAGTTTAGCTTACTTCCTACCAGCTCAAAAGTATGGCCAATGTTTGGTATAATCAGTGGGAATAAGGTCGAGGTGATGATGATAAGCCCACTATTTGGGATGAGTTTGAGAGTGCCTTCCTCGATCACTTTTTCCATCAAGAGTTAAGAGAGACGAAGGATGAGGAGTTTGTGAATTTGAAACAAGAAAGGATGTTTGTTAAAGAGTACATCTTGAAATTCATCCAAGTGTCTAGGTATGCTGCGGAGATGGTTCCGTATATGAGAGGAAAGATGAGGAAATTTGTGTCTGGATTGGGTAAGAATGTGAGGACAGAGTGCAAGGTAGCATTGTTGATCTCGAGTATGGATATTTCTAGAATGATGGTTTATGTCCAACAGACTAAGAAAGAAAAGAGGAAACTCAGAGAGGAGCATTTGAGTAAGAAGGCTAGGTCAACAGGGCCTGAGCTTAGTTAGAGAAAGCAGAGTAAGGGAGATAAGTCCTATATCGAGAAGGGGTCTCCTAGCTATGCACTATCTTCATCCAGTACCAAATCCGAGCTATCAATGGTCTTACGGTCAACCAAACTTTAGGGCACACAGGGTGCACACTCTCAACCATGTGTGAATCTTTGCTCTAAAGGGAAGACACCTTTTGGGTAATGTGGCAGGATGCATTTGGGAGAATGTGGAGATAGAGGGAATGCTTGCTAAAAGTGTGGCCATCAGGGTCACTTTTAGAGGGCTTTTCCGGTGTGGGACAATAAGGCTCAGACTTCTACTACAGCATTCCCCAGCAAGGGGTAGCTAGAGAGATGTTGCAGTAGGAGCTGGCAGTGGAACAAACAGTTTGTATGTAATGGGGAACCAACAGGACCAAGAGGTTGCACCAGAGGTTGTGATGGGTATGCTTTAAGTCTTTACCTTTCCTTGCTATGTATTACTTAATCCGGGTGCAACTTGCTCTTTTGTGATGCCACATGTGGCGAGTAGATTTGAGATTCTTCCTGAATGTTTGCTTGAGCCATTTTCTATTTCTACTCTTATTGGTGAGTTCATTCGAGCTGAGAGAATCTATAAAGATTGTGTGTGTCAATCTATCATATGGATAACCTTGTTGATTTGATTGAGATGGAGATGGTTGATTTTGACATGATCCTTGGTATGGATTGTCTTCACGCCTACTATGCCTTTGTTGATTACCGAACTCGGACTGTCAAATTTTAGTTTTTGAATGAGCCTATTATTGAGTGGAAAGGAGATTTTGTTGCGCTGAAGGGTAAGTTTATCTCTTACCTCAAGGGTCGAAAACTAATCTCTAAAGGATGTATCTATCACCTCGTGTGAGTTAAATCTGATAATGTTGAGCCTTTTACTTTTGAGTCTATCCCGATCGTGAGCGAGTTTCCTAAGCATCTGCCCAGATGATGTTCACGCTCCAACAGTACAGCGGTCGCTATCAAGTATAAACCTAACAAAAGGCTAGGGTCAAATCCACATGGAATATAGAGTTTGACCAAAACGCATCACCAATAATCATTTCAACTATAAATCAACTACATTCTCTAAAGGGGGGGGGGGGGGGGTGGAAAATGGGGGGGAAAAAATCCAAAAAAGGCAAAAAAATTTGGGGTACAAATGGGGATTGGGT
>JAPFFP010091694.1:0-20843 GCA_026153255.1 Solanum medicagineum
AACAAACTAAGTTCAATAAAAATCACAAGACAAGACCCTATGCATTAAGAATGTGGGGGAAACCCTAAGATATAAATTGTGCCTTGAGACAAGAAAGGGACTCACCCCTTATGAACCACATTACAAGCCCCCTACTTAAGGACAGACTCAATAGAGAATCAGAACTTAACTCTATGGGCCCTACATCAAGGAAGACACAACATGCATGCAACTAATTCACCCAAAGCGTAACATCAAGGTCTACTGAAACAAATCCAATAAGCCACAAGGCATGACCTAATGCAGTATGAACATGGAACCTATGAACCTTCAAACAACAATAGGCTCGCCAATGAGAGTTCAGACACACATGAACACACTAGCAACCGAAAGAATAATGAAAGTAGTAGCGGCACACCTGCCCATCAATGCAAACACATCAAAGCCAAAGGAAATTTCAACATACCGGTAACAACATCGAGCACCTCATTCCCTTTTTGAGCCCCTTGTTCAGCATGACCACCTTGACCTTGCGGTCGGCCACCCTTACCTTCGTTGTGAGCATGAGGACATTCCAAAATTTTGTGGCCCATCTCACCACACCCAAAGCATGCACCCGTGTTCCTCCAACATGCACCACTATGATTCCTCCCACATTTTGGGCATCCAAATGAGTTACCCATCACCACCTCTTTTACTCTTATTGCGTTTACGGGACAATCCATTATCTTGTGACCCATCACCCCACAGCCATAATAAGCATTGGTCCTCTTTAAGCGCGGACCATCACGACATCTACCACACTTTGGGCACCTAACAAGAGGCATCACACCACCTCTACCTCTGGAACTTTCCTTTAATGCGGGCCTCTTGGCCTCACTACCTCTCCCCTTACCATTTGTAGTCTCAGGAGCACTCACTTGTTGATTGAGGTGAGTCATCACTTTTGTCACCGCTTTGGCTATCGACCATAGAGCATTGTGAACCTCTGCATTTGATATATCGCCGTGTTGAGTAGCTTGACACATATTTTGTAATGTAATGATTAGGGATTAGCAATAAGCCCTAGGGGACCTAACTCCATCGCACGATATAGATCATGAAGAAGTGAAACATTTCCTAGAATGCCTTATAGCCTCCTATTCATAGTTGTGGCGCACTTCACAACCATGAATAAGACTCTAATCAACGCGGTATGTTGGACGCCGAGGATCTAACTACCTAGTGCTCTAATATCACCTTTGTCACGACCCAAGCCTTAGTGCCTAGATGTGACCGGCGAATGGGGAACCCGAATGAACCCCAAACAAGCCTCATAGAATATCATTACACATCCTTGGTCATGGAAGCAAGTGAAATGACAATAAGAGATAAGCATAAACAAGGGGAAATGCGACTAAGGGTGAACTTTCATATCATAAACATCAAGAAGCAAGAAAATCAAAGCTCATAGCATGGATACATATTGTGTCCAACAACACCTCTGCTACATAGATAAGAGCGGGGGCCAAGACAAACAACCAAGCTCACCCTCATGATAATAACAATAGGTAATCCAAACATACAAGACATAGTCAAAATATAAGCTTGAGAGAAGATAGATATTATCCCCGAACATAAGGACTCACCATAAGCTAACTTGAACAATTCATCTAGCCACGAGGAGAAGCAATAGGACCTCCGGTTCCTACATGCTGATATCATGTAGGCATAGAATATGCATTAGTACGTTTGAATGTACTAAGTATGTAGGATGCAATGCAACAATAGATAGGCATCATAAGCAAAATGCATAATCATAAACAATGAATAACATACTAGCAATATGGCATGTATGAATGATGCTTGAAGTAAAACCATGCTTATATAAAACATAAAACGAGTGGAAGGAGTGACCATTAAAGTGCAAGCCAAGGCCTACCACCCCCTTGATAGGCGCATGAGGAACAAACCCCTTCATGAGGTTGGTGGAGTATAAACCCCCCACCGAAGTTAACGAAGTACTAACCCCCATCAAGGTTGGTAGGTATCAACCACCAACAAGGTTACCCGGACCAACCACCCCCCGAGCTAGGCGACCAAGGTACCAACCCCTCGATAAGTTACCTGGGCCTACAACCTCCCGATCTAGGCTTGGTCATCCCCAACACTATCTAGATAATATTATATATATACACACACACACACACACACACACTCTCCTCCCATCATCATATAGTCATCTTAGCCATACATTCTTCTCATCATCATATAATCATCATGTTCACACATTCCTTTCATCATCTACACTCATCATATACATACATTACTTTCATAATCATTTCATCATCATCTTATCATCATTTTATCATCATATAGTCATTCAATACACAAGACATGCATTGGACCTTCAATTCCCCAAGAATCCATAAATGAACATTTTATCAAACACTTATAGGGTGTGTAATGCTAGTGTAAAACTATCCAATTCAAGAGTTAAATCATGCTAGAAAAATCAGTGTAAAGCCATCAATAGATACTTGGTAACACCCTCAAACAATATGCACCAAAGACCCTTCATCTATTCCCACTATAGACCTTAGATTCATAGTTCCAAACATAGTAAAACTGTCAAAATTTCATAAACCCCAACATAGTATGCAGTGAATTTAATAATGAATAAGACCCATGAATAAATCAACTTTAAATCATGCAATTTTGAGTAAAAAGATCTTGGGTATCATGAGTGAGAGGAACCCATGGAAGAAACCCATATACCTTAGCTTTGGAGATGATCTTGATGAAGATTGGAGATGGAGACTTGAAGCTTAGAGGAAATCCTTACATCCAGAGAAGGTTTTGGCTCTTGAATTTTGAGAGAAATATAAGACTAAGTGTTTGAGTGAGTATTAGGGAATGTTTTGAATCATATCATGGTGAAAAATAACTAAGTATAGGTATTTTCTCATGTGGGAAGGCCTAGGACGAAGACTTAAAAGTCTTGGACCGAACTGAAAAATTGGATAGCTAAATACACTGGGGGACATCACGCCCCAAACGCGGATCAACACTATTTTTCGTCAAATTTGAAATTTCGAAATTCGCTATGGTTGCTCTAAAGTTGGGTTAGACCCTCTTCCCCCTAAATGTGACCCCCTGAACAAGAATATGAAGTTGGATTTTTGATATCACACACAGATTTTGAGATATATAGAAATTACAATTCCAAGTACTTTCGAGGCACATTTTCGGGCACTTTCGGGGTCATTTCAGTCAACTCACTTTATACCGATCAAAACTACTTATAGTGCCGAAGATTATGCCAAGTTGTATATATATGAGTTAGTTAGATTGCATGGGTTGCCTTTATCTATTGTTTCAGATCGTGGTTCTAAATTCAATTCTCACTTTTGTAGGTCATTTCAAAGAGGTCTTGGAACCAAGTTTATGCTTAGCATGGCTTTTCATTCTCAAATGGATGGTCAAGCCGCTAGGACTATCCAAACTCTTGAGAATATGCTTAGAGCTTGTGTTTTGGCGTTTAAGGGTAGTTGTGATAAGCATCTCCCACTCAAGCATTGGTATGACTCCCTTTGAAGCTTTATATGGTAGGCGCTGTTGATCCCCGATTGGGTATTTGAAGTGGGGGAGATGGCTTTGCTAGGTTCGGATTTGGTCATGGAGGCCTTGGAGAAGGTGAGGTTGATAAGGGGGAGATTGAAAATAGCCCAAAGTAGACAAAAGTCCTACTTCCATATGAGGAGGAGAGATCTTGAGTTTAAGGTTGGTGATTGGGTTTACTTGAAGGTCTCACCCATGAAGGGTGTGGTCTGATTTGGCAAGAAAGGTAAATTGAGCCCAAGATTTATGGGTCCTTATAGAGTTTTCAGGAAAGTAGGTAAGGTTGCATATGAGTTGGAATTGCCTATGGAGATGAATATGTTTCACCCGGTCTTCCATGTATCCATATTGAGAAAGTGTATGGGTGACCCAAGTGCTATAGTGCCCGTAGAGGTTGTGGGTGTTGTAAAAGATTATTTGACCTATGAGGGGGTCCTGGTGGAGATTTTTGATAGACCAGTGAAGAGGTTAAGAAATAGAGATGTAGCTTCCATCATGGTCCTTTGGAGGAATCAACAAGTTGAAAGTGTCACGTGGGAAGCTGAGGCGGACATGAAAAAGCGATACCCATATATCTTCCACTCTACTCAAGTCGAAGATACTAATTTGATTCCCCTACATGATTTCAAGCCTTAAGTTTCAACCCTTATGTTATTTTGCATGTGTTCATGTTTATGGTAATAAGTTCATGGTGATTCTTGATATTCATGTCGAGATTTTGGAAATAATGTTTAAATGCATTTGTTGCATTCACTTCGGGCTGAATTCCTTATGCTTACTTCTTTTATGCATGTTTCTTTGACATTCGGGGATGAATGTTCCCAAGGGGAAGATATTGAAACGCCCCAAAATATGCTTTGAAAATACCCATAATCGTAATTTCTATATATCTCAAAATTCATGCATGATATCGAAAATTCGACTTCATATTCTCGATCAGGGGGCATATTTGAGTAGGGAATGGGTATAACCCAGATTTGAAAGGACCCATAGAGAAAAATAATTTTATAATCCGGATTTTAGAGGACCCATAGAGAAAAATAATTTTTGCTAATTTCCGATTTCCATGAGAGCATTCATGCCCTGGCCATGACGCACCAGGGGCACGAAGCAGTGTAAAATCTTTCTCGCATTTGGTTCGCGTCGCAGACTAGACACAGACCAGTATAAAAATTTCCTTAGTTTTTTTTATGCACCCAAGGGCATCGGGGTCATAGCCCCATGCCCACTTAAGCATGAATTCACCCATACTTAGCCATTTTTCAACTTTATATCACTCAAAACCCTCTCTAAGACTTAACCAAATATCTCATTACAAATTTAAGGATTTCAAGCTTAATTTTGGAATTCAAGGATTCACTTCAAGCTCGAAGTTTCCTTCAAGCTCATATCAAGGAAACCCAAGTTTGAGTTATGTCGGTTTCATCCATTGGGTCCTTTCACCCATGGAGCCAAATCTTCTTTTTTATTAAAATTACATGTTTTCTAGTTGTACCATCTATAAATATCTCTTATTATGAATTATAAGCTTAAATTATGTTGGGGCTTTATGAAATATTGATTGATTATGCATGACTATCTATTTCAAGCTTATACCATGAATTGATTTTGTCTATTGAGACTATGCATGGTTTGAGCTATGAAACTATGAACTATTATGAGCTTTTGTGATGGATTTCAAGGTACCCTACTACATGTCGGTGAGTTGATTTGCATTAGATTTACTCATCTTATTTCACTCTTGAATTGCATGATTTTGAATTAGTATCATGAACCCCCCATGTGTTTGATAAAATGTCAAGTCAAGAATTCTCAAGTTATTGATGATCTATTACATGATTTATAAGTCAAGTCATGATCAAGGGCTTTCAAGTATGCATTGAATTCATGAAAAGTATCTATGATGTTGCAAGTATCAAGTTAAGCCTATTTCAAGATTTTTACCTCTTGTGAGCCATTCGTGTTAAAGCAAGGGATCATGTATGATTGTTATCTGTTTTCATGTTCAAGTTAGGCTCACTATTAGAGGTCAAGCATATTATGAGTTACTCAACTCATGTTACCATGTCTCTTACAAGTTGTTCATGTTGTGACTAAGGTATGATTATACCAAGTATTCCATGGGATTAGACTTAGCACCGATTGAGGCTTAAGTTGGGGGCTCGACTCAAGGGGTCCTTATATAAAGTCTTAGTCTCTAAACTATCCACCATAGTTATACGTGCTCTCTTTTATGACTTTCTAGTGGATCCATCTAGTTATACCACAACTTGTCGAGGGGATGACATGCCTCGATCACCTTGACGAGGGCGTGACATGCCTTGAATTATTCTTTGTATGGCTACCATGGCAAGTAGACCACACCTTGTCGAGGGGGTGACATGCCTCGATCACTTTGTTGAGGGGGTGACATGCCTCAATCACCTTAGTAAGGGGGTGACATGCCTCAATCACCTTACTAAGAGGGTGACATGCCTTGGATTCCAAGTAGTAGCTCGCTTGGTCTATGTAGGTTAAGGTCTCTTCCCACACATCTAATATGTACTAAGTAAGTTGAATGTTATACAATCATGTTTAACTACAAGCATTGTCATGCATGCGATTGAGATTTTATATTTCCATTGCCTATAATTATACATTTTGACTATATTGACTTATGTCTTGTTACATTGCATCCCGCATACTTAGTACATTGAAACGTACTAACGCATACTCTATGCCTACATGATATTACCATGTAGGGACCGGAGCACCTTTTGATCATCCTCCACATGGCTAGTTTGGTTCTTCGGAGATAAGCTTTGGTGAGTCCTCATATCCGGGGACACTATCTATGTTACTCGTGCCACTTTGAGACTTCCTTATGTTGGAACTTGTTACTATGAGGGTAAACTCGAAAAGTGTCTTGGACCCCACTCCTTTCCATGTTAGAGGTGTTGTTGGATATTTTGATTTAGTTATGCTATGAGCTTGACTCTTTTATGCTTTATGATTGTCAAAGACTTTCCCTTACTCCTGCTTCCCTTTTACTATATTATGTGATATTTATTTTGCTTCCGCTACCAAGGATGTGTGAATGATATGCTAAGAGGATTGTTTGGGGTCCCTTCGAGTTTCATATTCACCGTGTCACTAGGCCCTAGGATTGGATCGTGACAATCGGTACCTTCGAACTCTTAAAAAAATTGTTGGAAAAAAAGCTAGTGTTGAGGGTTCCATTTGTCAAGCATACTTGATGGAAGAGTCAATTATTTTTTCACTATTTTGAATCTCATGTTATGTCACATAATTATGATGTGACCCTCAATGATGATGGTGGTGTTATGGAGGACATAGAAGAAAATTTATCAATATTCACCCATCCAAGTAGTTTATCGAACCAATAAAAAAGATTTATCTCTTGATGAAATCAAGTCTGCTCAAACTTATATTCTACTAAGTAGTAAAGAGGTTGAGCCATTTGTGAGGTAACATTCTAAAGTTATGCTTCTTTAATTAATATAATAAATATGTTCAAATACTAGGACTTTCTATATAACCTATTTTGTTGCAATGAAGCATGTATATGCAACGTTTGGAAGAAGATTTTTGAATCTCTCTCAAGACCAAATAGATGAGAGTCTCGACACAAATTTTTCTATATGGATCAGGAAGTATGTAAGCCTCCAACAATTATTATTTATACAACTATGATGGTTTAAGTTATTCTGTGAAACTAAACTAAGTCTTATAATAATTTTTATATAGGTTTGATCCAATCATATTGAGAAAATACTTGTGTAGTCTTGCTCATGGACCATTAATAAGTGTGTACACTTATCCAGTGTGTTTTGTTACTGGATATAAATTTCACACAAATTCATCGTGGTAGCACAAGATCAACAATGAATAGTAGAGTTTGTATCTCGGATCCAAATGTTAGTGATTTTTATGGAAAGATGTAAGAGATTATACAAGTGAAATACCTTAAAGCACCTTTAAAGCAAACTATATTATTTAAGGGTGAACGGTTTGATCCAACAAAGAATATTGGTGTTAAGAAGCATAGTCAGTATAATCATCGTCATCGATTTAAGAAATATGAACCCTTTATTCTTGCAATACAAGCAAATCAAGTATGTTATGTGCCTTATCCTAGTATAAAAAGGGAAAAGAATGATAGGTTAGCTGTATTAAAAGTAAAACCTCGAGATGTTATTGAAGTACCTGATGAAATAGTAATCACAGTAGTAGAACGAAATCTCCCGTTCTAAGTTGAAGAAGTTGAAGTTCATGAGATTGATATGAATATTACTGTTGATGAAATCATACTTTTATATGATCCAGGTGGGGAGGCAATTAAGATGATTGAACCAACTGATTGAATGTTGCCATAACATTATGTATTGGAAGAAGAATCTACAGAGGATGAGTATTAAATTGAGGGGGAAACTGAAGAGGATGAGAAGGAAGAGTTCGAAGAAGAAATAGATACTGACTAGTGTGTTAGTAGAAAAATGTTGCTGTATCTATTATTTGAGGTATGAGTTAATTGTTATTTTGTGCAATTTAAAACTTTCATTTCACAGAAAGAATACTTAAGACCACAACCTATGTGCGTTTGCTAACATTTTAGTTAGAATAGTGTTTTGTTAGTGAATTTACTTACACTAACTCAATGAATAATAAATTTAACTATATCATGTGTTTCAATTGATTTTAATAGGCTATTTGTTTTGTTTCTAGGCTATAAAATGAAATGGTACTATAGATAATTGCATATGGTTGCTGATGATGTAAAAAACTATATACTCCAAAAGTATAGAGGTTAAACTGTACAGGACCAGTTAAGGAAATGCCTTTGTTAGTCTCTTTTGTTTTAAGACTGTTAGTTTCTTAGTCTATTTGTTCTTGTTGGTATTGGTGGTTCTAGATTTTTTGTTGGTTGAGTCTATTTTGAAATTTGAAATTGGTAATGATGTTTGTAGTATTTTTTGGTTTCCTCGTTTGAAAGTGGTAGTGAAAATTTTTTAAGATATTTTTAAGAAAGTAGCTGAGTGAACCCCATCTGAAAGAAAGAATTAAGGTTAATGCACAGCTCACTTCTTTGACTTATAAAAACTCAGAATTGTTGACTCAGATTCAGGAAAAAATTATTTTTTTGAATTATGTTTTAAGTTACCTGCATCTGAGTTTTTGCTTTTGTTAGTTCATCATCAATACCAAGTACATTGTGTTTTAGTAAGAGTGCACTAAATGGTTCTGAACAAAAGATGAATTTGGTGAGAAAGAATTGATCTTTTAGCTTTTATCCCCCTAATAAGAATGAAAATTGACTTCCTAACCCACTAGATACCTGGGATTTGTGCCCTATATTAGTCTTTATGTTATTTGCTTTTCAAATGACAAGAAGATTCATCCAGTTAGTGAGCCAATACTGTGGATTATATAGAGTTTATAATTTCCTTTAGGGAAGACAGTGAAATTTGTGAGGTGAATGAGATTGCCAGTGAATCGCTTTCAATTGGTTTAGTCATCAGGTTTTGTAGTTATGCGTTTCTGATTGATGACACACCTTTTGTTCGAGTGGTTAGATTAGTGAAAAAAGTAGGGATTTACAGGAAGAAGACCATATCTTGTAGTGATGATCAAATAAATACTCAATAAGCTTCCTAGAAAGCCGTCTAAGTCAGCAGAAAATCCTGATGGATACTTAAATGCTTCAACTAGTTCAATAAGCAGTGATTTATCTAGTTCTTGTTCTAGGAATTTGACTGATATGTGTCTTTCATGAGACTACTTCTTTAGCTACTGGATAGAATAATGGAGATGGACTTCCCATGGTTATAGATACTAAGGTGACATGTTTTAGTTGCAGTCATACACAGGTACACAGAATAATGGAGATGGATTTCCCATGGCCATATTTAGCTACAGTCATACATCATCCCTTATTTGCTCTTTGGAAGTTGGATGGGAAATTGGTATTCTATCTTTAGTGTTCCTTAAAGGAAGAAATTCTTTAATTCAAATTTTGATAAAATTGTTCTCTCTCTTTTTCTTTTTGTAGATATGACTCGAGGTAGAGCAGGTCATGCAAGCAAGATCTCAATCAGAGGTCGAGGCAGTAGCAACATAAATTGAGTTAACATGCCTAGTGTTCCCGTTCCCACACTTAATTCTCAACAAGGTGATATTAGTTCCTCTGGTGATCCATATCATATTAGCCAAGCTCAAACATTGGCTCCTACGAATTTGCCACCAATTCAAACATCAGCTCATGGTAGTACTACATCTGTCCATTCTAAACCAGCAGCCCCTATAATCCCTAGTGGTACATCCACTCAATGAAATATAATAGGTGAGGGTATGTCGATTCAAAACAACACAATAGATGAAGGTGAGAGTAATAGTAATCCTGGATGGCAGATGCTTGTTTTTCTTTCTCCCTGAGGGTTAGTTTGTGATCGACTATTATTATTTATATATTGTAATTGCTCAATGATAGACTTCATATAATATCTTAAAAAACCTTTCAGGTTAGAACCTTCAAAAATTTATGCTCTAATAGGATATACGAGTCTTTCCAGAGTGAACATGATCCTAAAGGAGTGAAATGGAAAAATGTCTCAGAAGAACTAAAAGAATTTTATTTTGGAGAATTTAAGGTATAATATCCAAATATTTCAATAAGAAATTTGGTCTCTTTTATAAGTGACTGATGTTGCTATTTATAAATTATTTCTGAAGGCATTTTATTGGTTTCTTCGATTAATAGTGAAGTGAAAGTTCAATGGCGTAAGAAGGTAGCGAGAAGGTACAGTGATTTCATTTCTGTTATAAAGAAAAGTGTTGTTCGATCAAAATATGTTCCAGAAGAAACCTGGGAAAGTTAGATGACTATTTGGAAAGATACTAAGATTATCGAAAAGTCAAATATAAATTCAAGAAATTGTTGTGCCGGTGAGAACGCAGTTGATATGCTATCAAATTACATCACATTTTATGCCTAAAACAAGGGATTTTATGAGCTCTTAAAGCGACTTTTTAGTGTTTTGATGTGGTCTTGTGTTAATCTTGCAGAAAAGTTAGGTTGTCATGATTTTGAAGAAAAATTACAGACTTTGCTGAAGCATAGGCCGTACGAGCCCTCCTACGCGTCGTAGCTCGCGCTACGATTCGTAGGTTGTGTTGTAGTAGGAATCAGAGACCAAAAATTTAAAAATATACCAAGTGAAGGTTACACCTACAAGCCCAGCCTACGAGTCATAAGACACACTACGACTCATATAGGTGGACTCGTAGCAAGAATTACAGAGCCAAAATGTTGGACCAAAAATTGAAGACCAAGACTATGAGCCCAACATACGAGTTGTAGCTCAAGCAACGATGCGTACCTATAGGTCATACCAGTTCAGTCCAAGATGCCAAGAACCTGACCCGACTAAGACTCGTAGGCCAACCTACGAGTCGTAACTACGAAATTTATCAGATGTCAGCTGTCTTTTCTGCATAATTCCTAGGGTTGTTTTATAAATACTATAAATAGTTTAAGTTAGGTTTTTGAAAGAAGCTTTTCGAACAGTAGACATTTCTCCATTACATTTTGAAGCATTTCTTAGGTTTTTAGAGTAGATTATTGTTCTCTTTGGGAAATCCATTTTGGGGATTGCAAATCTTGCTTTGTACTCATTGTTGATCAATCAAGCTTGTGGGTTTGCAACTTGTGGTGCTTATCTTCTCCATCATTATTGGTAAAACTCTCAACTTGGGGTTGTGGGAACCATAGGTAGTTGATTTGAGATGACCTAGGTTTTGTGCATGTCTATGATTAGGGTTTTGCAAGTATTGTTTATTTCCCTTCATGGTTAATGTTGTTTGGTGGTGGCCAACACCAAACCCTGCCTACTATCACGATCCTGACCAAGGTAGTGAGGAATAGGAAAAGGGAAGTAGATGACAGGATGCGGTCGACGTTTTCTCATCTCATCGACCAAAGTGACCAAGGGTAGGTTGACTGGGACAATAGGTAATGGTTAGTTGGCACATCATGGTGGCCAACCAAGCGCCATGGTGAAATTCAACCTTCACCTTCACAAGAGGGCTAGAAAAACCTAAGTTATCGTCCTGCATGCAATTCATCGATCAAAGTTATGTTACCTAGGGTAATTGAGTCAACGAGCCATATGGAACACAATTTCCAAGTTGCCCCCAAAATTGAGTGTTTTTCCAAATTTTAATTATTGTTCATTTTTAAGTTGTCTTTGAATCACAACAAAACCACCCCCCAATCTAGAAATTGTAGTTATAGATACTAGGAATGATTAGTAGTGAAATCTCATAGTCAAGCCCTGTATTCCTTGTCGATTCGACCCTAACCTCGATTAGGTTAATTATTGATAGCGACCGCTTTCTTATTGGAGTGTGACCATCATTATAAAATTACGGCACCCTTGTGTGGAATACGACTAGGTTTTGACTTAAATTCACTATTAGTTAGTTCTAGTATTGATTCTAGAGTCTGTTGTACTTTACTTTTATTTTGTTTTTGTTGTATGATTTCGTTTGCAGGGTGTACTTGGTTGTATGCCCAACACAAAAAGCCAAGGCAATCCCTTAGCTCTATTAAATTTGGAGATCCATCGACAACCAAGAAGGATGGCTCGAGCGAGTGAGGATATTGAGGTTGTGGAGGATATGCATGTGAATGGGGAAGACATAAGAAGAGAGAAGAATCTACCACCAAGGGTTAACCAGCCACAACTTAGAGATTTCAATGCAAATGCTTATGGCTAGAATCAATAATGATTAAACCCTATGGCGATGGATTTTATCGGTTCTATAGTACTGTCACCACTACCGGCACATGCTAAGTTCGCGGTATCAAGTGGATTACTCCAAATGCTCCAAAATCATGGCCTATCCATAGGGTTACCATCAGAGGATCCCCACCGTCATCTCCAAAATGTCGTCTTCGTGTACAAAAGTGTCATGGAGACACAATATATTTCTATTGACACTGTTGGATTAAGGGTGTTCCCATTGTCACTGACTAGCAATACAACTATATGGTTGTTTGAACTTTCTCCGGGTACCATCACGACTTGGGCTAAGCTACACAGGGTGTTCTTAGAAACATATTTCCCAAGGTCGAATAAGCTGAAGCTTAAGGACCAAATTAATAACTTCGAATAATTGCCTGGTGGCTCTCCTAGCACTACATGGCAAAGATTCACCAAATGCTTGAGGATGGTCCCTGATCACAAAATTGTTGATGATACTTTGGTCGAGATCTTCTATAGAGCACTTTATGATAATAGCAAATCTCGTGCCAACACGATCATAAGAGGTGTTTTTCATGATCAACCGTTTGAGCTAGTGGCCAAAAGAATAGAGCAGGTGGTGGAGACCAATAGAGCATGGGGACAGACTGAGCATGGTAATACAAAGAGTTCTTGTGTGGTTACCACAAATAGTGAGCAGGCTAAAGTGAATGAAGAGATTATGGAGCAACTTGCTCAACTCAGTATGAGCATTGATTTGGTTTTGAAGCAAAACCAAGCTAGTGTGAAGGCAATAGCTCACCAACCCCTAATCACTCTTGTGTATGATGATCAATTCTTTGATGAAGATGCCTGTCATGTAAGCAACCAAGCTGCGGGTTTCCGAAACAACCCCCAAGGGTCCAATTCGGACTATTGGAGGCAAGGTTCCAAGAATCAAGGTCGGAACTTCAATCGTAATGGGATGTATAGAGATAATAGGGGTGGATACTATGAGAGAGAAAGAGTGCCAAACGCAGAATGGGGGAGAAGAGAGGGCTACAGAAATGTACCACCACACAATCGTGATGCCGGATCAAGCAATTCTAAGATCGAAAGTTGTACATATCTATATAATATAGAAAGAAGAAAAGAGAGAAATACCAAGCGGATCATCAAGATGAGACTCTAAAGGGAATGAAAGCAGATATCTCAAGTATTAATCAAAAGATAGAGTCTCATTCAGTGGAAATCAAGCAACTTAAGCAACAATTTGGACAAGTTTTTTCACAACTGAACCAAGGCCAAAGGGCACTCTACCAAGCAATATGGTTCAAAATCCTAAAAATGAAGGCATTGCATGGCGGTGATGACTCGGAGTGGCAAGAGCACAATAGATCCCCCTATGCCGGTTCTTGTGGATGAAGTCGATGAGAAGGGTCTTGGTGGTGAAGTTGAAGTTGAGGGAGAAGATTCGAAGGGTGTTGGGATGCAACAAGAAGAGATAAGGGAGCATGACAAAGTGAAATCCATCCCAAAACCTCCTCTTCCTTTCCCTCAAAGGCTCAAGAAGAAGGAAGAGGAGGGTAAATTTAACCACCTCCTATTAGTGTTGAAGTAACTCTCCATCAACATATCTCTCCTAGAAGCATTGGAGAAAATGCCCAGATATGCTAGATATATGAAGGATTTGGTCACCAAGAAATGCACTTTGAGCCAAGAGTTCTCACAAGAACTCCAACAATGTAGTGCAATTATGACTAAATGCCTTACTCAAAAGCGAGCGGACCCCGGGGCATTCACCATTCCTTGCACTATCAACGATGTTGAATTTGCAAGAGCACTATGCGACTTAGGAGCAAGCATCAATTTAATGCCTCTTGTCGTATTCAAAAAGCTTGGCCTTGGTACTCCTGCCCCGACATAAATGAGGTTGCTTATGGAAGATTGAACCATTAAAAAGCTGGAGGGAATCCTTTTGGATGTGCTTGTTAAAGTCGATAAGTTCATCTTTCTGGTGGATTTTGTGATCCTAGACTGCAAAGTTGATTTTGACGTGCCCATCATTTTGGGGAGACCTTTTCTGGCCACTGGGAGAGCATTAGTGGATATGGATTCAGGTCAACTGTGGTTCAAGGTTAATGATATAGAAGTTGTATTCGATATTCGCCAATCCATGAAACACCCAGATGAATGCAAGAGTGAGGTGTGGACACTCGATGATAGTTGACAGTGGAAGATGACAAAGTCGGGCCACGACGTTAAAAAAGGAACTTCTTGGGAGGCAACTCAAGCAGTTTGCTAATCATTTGTTTGTTTAAGACTTAGAGTAATGGTAGTAGTTTGATTTAAATTTATAGACAATGATGCAATTGTAATAATTTTGAGGATTTCTATGCTTTGAGATTTGGTATGCAGGTGAGAAGTAAAGAACTGAAGATCTTAAAAAATTGGACTTAGAGCAGCTCCTACGAGCAGACCTACGAGTCATAGTCTTTACTATGACTCGTAATCATGCCTCGTTGGGGGAAACAATAAGTATCTGAAGTTGGCACATACAGTACGAGCCAACCTTATGATTCGTAGGATCCCCTACGAGTAATAAGTGGGATTCGTAGTGCCCAGGTATGATTCCTAAATTTTTAATAAGTGTCGGGTCTGGTACGAGACTGGGGCCTACGAGTTGTAGGGCGACCTACGACTCATAGTTGGGGTCTCGTAGCCACGATCTGCAGTTTTTAAAATCTGACGCGGTTTGCTTATAAAAAGGGGTCAAAATTATTTTTTACCCTAAATTCTCGATCCTTTACCCTAAAGATGATGGAAAACCCTATTTTCCTCTCATAATTCTTCCTCCGACCAAAAATCTCGGCTACCCACGTCATTTTTTGGCGAAGATTCTGGCAAGGGTGTTAATTTCTAGGGTTTTGATGCGAAAATCATCTCTCTTTCCTTTGTTTCACTTCTCAATCAAATTGGTAAGCTCTTCAGTTACATTTCTCAGTTTTTGTTGACAAGCTTGTTCCCTACATGAG
Organism: Solanum medicagineum; assembly: GCA_026153255.1. Taxonomy (NCBI): domain Eukaryota; kingdom Viridiplantae; phylum Streptophyta; class Magnoliopsida; order Solanales; family Solanaceae; genus Solanum; species Solanum medicagineum. The sequence goes on from JAPFFP010091694.1 coordinate 15,356, forward strand.
TATATATTTAGTTTGATTATACTTAAATATGCCATACATTGATTTTTGAGCTAAACTTATAATCTAGGATTTGTAGGCCTTGAAAAAGATTGAGTTGTGAATTGAACCTTGTTGCGATTCTTTAATGGATGATTGTGAGCATGAAATTGATGAACTTTTGGTTTGTATTGTATTATTGCTTTCGGAGTTGAAATGTAGATAGTATGGAGATGATTGTCTATGCTTGAACATGTGGTTTGATTTAATCATTGTAAATGGTGATTGTACTCCTTAGGAACGTTGTATGGTTGTCAAGTGTTAGTTTGTAATGTATTTTATGTCTAGTGTGCTTGATGAATTGTAGAATTGATTTCAACTCTTAGGGATAATGTTTGTTTTAAGCTGCCAATGTTAGTTTGGAATTAATTATGTGCCATTTATTCATGCTTTGCTCTTATTGTTGAATTTGTGCTCGGTGTGGGAAATACTTAGGCATTGCAAGTGACTTATGTGATCAGCTATGAAGCACTCCTACAACTCGTAAGTTCATATACGAGTCATAGTGGCCCCTTGTAGCAAGCATAAGTCACCTGTAATACCTTCATATTTCTCATATGAGACCCACACATGATTCGTAGTACTTGTTACGACTCGTAAGGAGAGTCCAGTAAACTTTGCTAAGTTTTGAAAATGTTTCTGGAAATATGTATGAGACCAGGACTATGACTCGTAGGCCAACCTACGAGTCTTAACTGCATCTTGTATCTATGATCAGAAAGCATTTTTAACGGCACAACTGGTACTACGAGGCCAATTTTTAACTGCACTCGTACCTGCATATCTGCAGTTGCATCAATGCATAATTATTTGTTAGTTGTTGTGGTTTCTTGTTCTTTTCTCAATATTTCAGTGGATCAAACATCTTGAACTTAAATAATGTTTTGTGGGTTGTTTGCAGATAAAATGCCTCCAAAAGACAAATGGGCTATTCAAGCTCTTCGACGAAGGTTGCGAGATGAATCCTACGACACCGAGCAATCCGAGGGCTCTGTGGAAGTCCAAAGAGTCAGGCTAGATACGGAGGTCAATTGACCTCAAACCCGGGCGCTTGTAGTACAGATGCCCATGGAAGTGAGTAGTTCCTCACAGTCTGAATAGGAGGAACAACAGGACAATGGGGACAGGTCAGACAATAGCTTGCCACAGATGAACCCCTCATATTCTGGCTCCGAATCTGAGTCAGAGAGCATCTTTCAGACCCAGCAGGAGGAGGTCCAGTCCCAAAGTCCAGCCGATTGTAGATGGTGTATCCCTGGAATGAGAGAAATATACGACCAGGGGTTGGAGGATAAAGGGCATGGCAAGCCGGTCTGTCATTTTCATGAGGAGTCCAAAACACTGCAGCATAAGACGGAGTACCCAGATTAGATACGGGATTGGATGAGCAAGGACTTAGGTGGAACACGTAGTAGTTGGGAAAATATGCCTCTTACATAGTTCGTGAGTTCTATGTAGTGTACCTTGCTACACTCCGCCGGGAGTTGCCAAAGAACAAAAGACCAATCGAACAGCCGAGGCTATGGGTGGTGACAGTCCAGGGGAGGAGAGTTGATATCTCAGTGGAGACAATCCAACGAGTGTAGTTTTGGCCTACTTATACATCCCCCTCAGTCCACCGCGGAGTATGATAGTCGTATTGAAAAGATAAGAGCAATAGAGACTGGGAAGGAGATCAAGGCTAGGACTGAGCTTCTACGGTGGATCGCTAGTCAGATTTGTCAGGAGGGTGTTGAGTCGACGTGGGTCACAAACCACACAGATCCTATAATAAAAGCCCACATCTCATTCTGGGCCAAGTTCTGGTGTTCCATTATCTGTCGGCGTATTAGGCCAACTTTTACGGATAATGGGATCACTCTTGAGAGAGTGATATTGTTGGCCAGCCTTCTAGTTGGGTATGCTATAGATTGGGATCAATATCATTTCAGAGCAGATTCACGAGGCTACAGCTCAGATGAGCACCTCACTGCCATTTCTAGTTTTGATTTATCGACTATGCAGTGTAGCAGGTGTTCCTATTGACCCTCACCGGGACACTCATGTAAAGGCCACACGCATTATGGATCCCAGCTTTATAAAGGCTGATGAGAACCCAACGGCCTTACCTCGAGCTATCCCACCTCCTATCCCAAAGCTATTTCCGGTTGAACCACAGGTTCTATGGTTACCTCCAACTCCTATGGGCACTACTCCGACTACTACAGCGCCCACACCAGCAGTGAAGATCGAGTCCACCATCCACCAGCACCCCAGCACCAGCAGCAGCTACATTTTAGGTTGACCCTCTTTTCTCTATTGTTGCTTTTAAGGCTTTATTGCGTAGGGTGGCTGTAGCAGAGGGCAGACTGTGAGAGTTATCAGCACAGGTCCGACCGTTGATTGATTAGACTATTCAGGACACTGAGGAGAGGATGTGGGCATCTGCCCGAGATTTAGTTGATGATAGAGTCTGAGCGGTTGATGCATGGGTTGATGCATTTGAGGCTAGAGTCCAGAAGAGGCTCGAGGGTGCTAGGCCTGCAGACATGAGTGCAGTGACTGAGGAGTTGGCCAGGCTCAAGAGTGACTTATTACAGATGTTGGCAGTCCCTGTTCCAGCCGTGGAGGGAGCACTGGTAGGAGATGAGGCATTTGATTAGCTCGCCGACTGACCAGACACCAGAGGAAAGAGGCCTCTAGAGCATGCTGATCTAGAGACGACCTCGAAGAGGCCAAGACCTAAGGAGGAGGAGCCCATACCTGAGGAGGTGATGCAGGAGTCGCTTTAACTGGCGGCTATTCAGAGAGACTAAGCACAACACTCCCCACCTAGAGAGGGTGCTTCCGTCACTGCAGCAGAGGAGGAGAGCTAGCCCTAGGACCCCACAGATCAGCCTAAGACTGGTGCTTGATACACCTTGATGTTTGACTTCTTTTGATCCCAATCTCATTTTGTTATGATTAGATACTCTGTTTTCTTTTCAGACAATCTTTTTATTTTGTTGGTTTTTGGTTATGTTTAAATATGTTTATGTTAAATGTTATTTTTACTTCTACTTTGGATGTTTATTTTTAGTTTTTAATGAATGTATGTATATATATTTCTATGTAATTGTGTTTTATTTTTGTTCTTGTCTTTACTTTGAGGACAAAGTATCCTATTTTGGTGGGGTGGTGGAAGTTATGGATTAAGGTGATGTCTGAGTAGCCTCAAGTCCATAACTTCCCCTATTTTGGATCCCAAGGTTTTCTTGTCGTGCTTCTTTTTCCTTGTGGATATTTATCTTTCTGTTGAACTGGCATGTTTAGTAGTATAGATAATAGGTAAATTCATAGTAATGTTATCGGTTGGCATATATATATATATATTTCTTAGATTTTCTTTAAACTTTTGATGCAAAAATTAGGTACCCTCAAAAGTATTGAGGTTGTGAGGATTGATGCATTCATACATTTGTGAGTATCTGGCAATGTTTGTTATGATATTATGAAGGTAAGCTGAGACTGAAAGCATCACTTGTGAGTCTATAAATAATTGTGGATGCAATTGCCATGTGTGTTGTGAGCTTATTTTGTTGCATTTATGCATCTTGTATGGACTCAGAACTTGCCTTATTACTCTAAAATTGGTTTGATGATGTGGTAGATATGGAAAAGATCTTAGGCCTTTGTTCTTTGAGTGAAATCACTTTTAGCCTAAAAATAACCCACCAATTAAGTGAGAGAATCCCTTTTCCCAAATTTTTGAGCTTATCATGTACTCATTCTTTCTTGATACCTTGCTAGCTTAACTTTGTATAATGAAATACCTTGATATTGGCCCTTCTCTATCCTTCAACATATGAACCTTAATTGAGGCCAAAGGCCTAAGTTGAGGGTGGCTACATTTGGTGGCCCTGGTTTGAGGCATATATATTGTGTACGTCACCTGAGGCTAAAAGCCTAAGTTGAGGGTGACCCTTATTGTGGTAAAGTAAAAGTGATAAGGTAGATAGTTGGGAAATCAAGAAAGAAATGAAAAGCATGAACTGAATGAAGGAAAAGAAGAAAAAGTGCCTTTAGTTGAGAAAAAGTAGCAAAAATGAGTTTGAAATCAAGGATCAGCTGAAAAGGAGAAAAAAATCACTTGAGAAAAGTTCAAAGCAAGTGAACAAGGAGGGATTGATGAAAAGGAGTTGGTTTATGAACGCAAAAGGTGTTGGTAAACATAATTCAAGGATAGCTTTTAGTTACTACTTGCCCAAAATGCCGCACCAAAGCACTTTGAGCCTATGTTACAAGCTTTTAAATCCTAAAGTGATCCACCTCCACTTTATCACCAAGCCAAAAAAATGAGTATAAGGGCAAGCTTATGGTGTTAGTCATTGTGCATGAATTTCAATTGTGAGCATGAGAATGTTTCCTTAGTCCCTGCTTTCTGAATTTTCTTGAGTGAATATAAGGGACTTCTTTCTAGTGAGGGCATTTGCAATGCTTGAGTAGCATATGACTATATCGGTGATTGTGGACGATTGATGCTCCTTAGCTTGTCAAAGTTAGATTGTCAGGTCTTTCATGATCTTCTAATTTGATCAATAACTTGGAAACCTTGTTTTTAAAATAGTAGTTGGGTACTTGAACCAAATGAGCTGTTGTATATGCCACTGATATAGCTGCTACGCATTTCTCTTTGTCTACGTAGATAGACTCGTCGCTTGAGGAAAAGCAACAATTCTAAGTTAAGAATGTTGATGTGCTGTCAAATTACAACACATTTGATACCTAAAACAAGGAATTTTGTGAGTTCTTAAAGCGACTTTTTAGTATTTTGGTTTGTTCTTGTGTTAATCTTGCAGAAGAGTTAGGTTGGCATAATTTTGAAGAAAAGCTGCAGATTTTGCTGAAGCATAGGCCATACGAGCCCTCCTCCGAGTCGTAGCTCACGCTACGAGTCGTAGGTTATGTCATAGCAGGAATTAGAGACCAAAAATTAGAAATCTGCCAAGTGTAGGTCACCCCTACGAGCCCAGCCTACGAGTCATAACACACTATGACTCGTATAGGTGGACTCATAGCAAGAACCAGAGAGCCAAAATGTTAGACCCAAAACTGAAGACCAAGACTACGAGACCAACATAAGAGTTGTAGCTCGAGTAACAGTTCATACCTATGGGTCGTACTAATTCAGTTCAAGATGCCAAGAACTTGATACGAGACCCCGACTACTATTCGTAAGTCAACCTATGAGTCGTAATTGCGAAATTTATCAGATGTCCGCTGTCTTTAAAGCATAATTCCTAGGGTTGTTTTGTAAATACTATAAATAGTTTAAGTTAGGTTTTTTGAAAGAAGTTTTTCGAACAGTAGACATTTCTCAATTACATTTTGAAGCTTTTCTTAGGTTTTTAGAATAAATTATTGTTCTCTTTGGGAAACCCATTTTGGGGATTGCAAATCTTGCTTTGTACTCATTGTTGATCAATCAAGCTTG
>JAPFFP010091705.1:0-20841 GCA_026153255.1 Solanum medicagineum
TATATATATATAATGTCGGGTTGGTTTGGCCTCGGTTTGGTTTTTTAAAATTAAAACCAAACCAATCCAAATATAGTTGGGTTTTTTTTTTGTCAATACCAAACCAAACCAAACCAAACTACTAAGGTTTTTTTTTGCGGATTGGTTCGATTTGTCGGTTTGGTGCGGTTTACGGTTTGATTCTGTACACCCCTAATGAATTCCTTGTAATTTTATTATTACTAATTTTGTATCACGTGCATTGCACGTATGTTATGTTAGGTAGTAATTACGCATAGTCATATATTAGCCGTTTCTAAAATAATTCCAACATTGTTAAAGCATATTTTGGACTAAATATATGAATAATACATAAGTATGCCTGGGTATGCTATTTTTGTATGTATAATTCATAAACATGACTTTTAATTTATTAGCCTCAACTGATACATGCCCTCAAACTTTAGATGTGCACAAATAGGCACTTAAACTTGTATAAGATTGAACAAGTAGACACACACTATATATGTGGCATAATAAACGTAGGACATAATGTAGGATGTAGTTGACATGTAGTATGCATGCATCTAGCTACTTATTCAACTCTATAAAAGTGTAAGTGCCAACTTGTGCACATCAAAAGTTGAAGGACGTAGATTCCAACTGAGACTGCAAGTTGATGGGCCTACTTATGTATTACATTAATTTTTATCAATATGATCACCATATCATGAATTATTTTTTATGGTCATGACTAATTGTATCGTCTGAACCTTCAAAGAGAAGCATAAAAATTGTACAGAGAAAAAAAATCACAAATTACAATTATTCTGATGTCACTAAAATAAATATATATATACACACACATACATACATATACACACCTTAGAATATTAAATCTTGAAAAATAAAAAGTGTTAACTATCTTGCTCCATTTTGTTATCAAGCAAATGTGTATAAAAAAATCAAGTGATAATACACCTAGCCAATATTCATTAATGGAGGTGTTACTGCAATTTAGAACCCTCCCAATCTCATATGATTCATGTGTATGTAAATCCAACCAAAAGAAATGGTTTATGTGTATACAAATAACAGTAACCCTTTATAAGTCTTGTCAAGTATTTTTAGTGTTTTTTTTCTTTATTCTCTAAAATCACTTGTAGTATTTGGTTATTCTTGATGTGCTTCAACATCTTTAAATCACTTTCATGATTTCTTTTTAAGTAAAAAACATAGTAATGTATTTGTTTATGAAGAGTACTGTATGTACTCTCTGTTTTGAGTACAAACCCCTGCCCCACCCCCACCCCCCAAAAAAAAGGACCTAAGTTATACGAAAAGATAAAACTTCAAAATTTAAACTTTCTAAAAGGTAAAGTTTTGATGAAATTGAACATAAACAAAAATTGAATTTTTTTGGGAGACTTGCTTAAAATATTTTCGATAAAAAATCTCTTTTTTATAATAAAGCATATAACACAAATAGTATTTTGATTTTGCACCAAAATTCATTCGGGTTTGTATGATTTGCTGCATTGTGAATTCTCATGATTCGATTTAGATCTCTTAAGATGACGTAATGTATAATGCGATTTTTTTTTTGTTGTTCTTTAGAGTATGTAGTAGGCCTATCAATTAGTTCACAATAATTTAAAAATTAAGTTTAAAACTTGTTAACACTTCAAGAAAGAAAAAGTATATTTAGTATTTACCTGGAATTCATTAGCAGCCGTTTGGTTTTTAACACTTCCCTTCATATGTGTAGCATTTTTTTGTTTTTGCGTGTAAAGAGGTGTTTCTTGTGTGTATTTGTACATTTAAAAAACACAAATTACATATATGATTATTTTAGTAATTTAACATTCAAGTTATAAACAAATATAAAATAAAGTGTGAAACATAAAAATATATACTAAATTGTGTGTTTTAAGAAAAAGAAGAAAGAAGAACAGGAATAGAAAATTTAGAAAATGTGTAGTTTAAAATTTTGAGGGAACCCTCTATTTACAGACAACAAATTGTAGTATGATCATGTGCTTATTGTGAATTATTAGGAAACTCACAATGCTTCAAAAAATTCAAAACCGTTTGAAAAGGTCAAAACTCATGGGAAAAGACATAACTCTTAAAAAATTACAACATCTCAAAAAGTTACAACTCCTTGAAAAAGCCATAATCTTTTATTGTCATAAGGTATCTTCTTTTAAAGTAATATAATATAAAATATAAAATTTATATTAAATGAGATAATTTAGGTAGAGGTATTATAATAATTTAAGATTTAAGTTAGATCATGCTACAAAAAAATAGGATAGATGTTTAGTTAAATATTTTTTGAAGGAATAACAAATTCAGTATTACAAGAAAATTTTATATACGCGTTGTTTGAGTCGCAAAGTGACAATCTTAATGAATGAACAAAACAGAAATTACTATTCCACAAACTTGAGATATTTTGTGCCTTAAAAATGTCAAGGATATTGACTATCATTATGGTGGTTGAAAAAGTACAAAGGAGTGTCTAAAATGGAATATTTTGTGACAAAAAGTATATATAATCAACCTTATGTCTATAATCAACCCAAATAAAATGTAACTTATATAGAGAAAGACAGACAATAATTAGCGTAAAATTATCCCTGAGTATATAAATCAGTGAATAAAAAAAGGATTTCGAATTCTTTGCTGAGATAACCCTGGTGTTCATAATCAAATAAAGAAAGCAAAAAAGGAGGGGGAAAATGAATGGGAAGAGTGAAAAAATAGTTGTAAATTAGGGTTGTTGTTTAAAGCTTGAAGCAGGAATATAATTCTAGAGAATAAAGCAATCCAAACTATGAGAGAACTTACAAGTTGGCGTAATTTTGTGATACGCAACAACTATTCAGGGTAGCAGTGACATTTCAGAAAAGAGGCATACTTCATTAAAGTTGAGGCAATTGGTTTTTCTTTTTAACATGATGCTTATGTTTTAATTATGAGGGTATTTTGGTAATTCAACTTTGAAATTTTTTAAGTTCATGCTTTTATTTTAAAATTAAGATGGTATTTTGGTAATTTAACTTTCAAACTTTTTAAGTTCATGCTTTTATAGTAATATCGATAGATAGATAGATATAGATATAGATATAGATTATTATTATTATTATTATTATTATTATTATTATTATTATTATTATTATTATTATTATTATTATTATGTCAAGAACTTCATTGTTAGGTATATCTCTATATATACTTGAAGTATCACTATATTTACAAGAATCCCAGGTGAGTTTTGAGAATCATTCCATTATCATGCTTTAATTGCATTGTAAAGTTATCCAGTCCAAAGTATGAGTTAGTTTTAAGAAGTACCTCAGCAGGAGTTATACAAGTAGCCTATTTACTATACTATCTTTTGAGCCATAGCATATCAGTTTCAAAAGAGCAGCCCAGTCAATTAAGTTATTTTGTATTACTATTCATCATGCATAAATCTCAAAGTTTGAGGGAACTTGACGATTTCGAATGCATTATTTTATTAGTAAAGAGCATGAGTACTTTCTTTTTTTAAAAAGAAAGTATTACTAATTATGAGAAAACATTATTAGTTTTTAGAAAGAAAAGACAGTTTAAAGAAAATATATAGAGCCAAGACTCTAAGTAGCAGATTTTTAGTTTTCCCCTAAAGTGAGTCATTTTTAAAGTTATTAAACACGGTGCATGTTTTGGGAGTAGTATTGAGCACCGATGTGGCTACGAGTTTAGATAACTCAAACCTCATAAACTACGTAGCTAGCGTAGGATATGGTTGTACCAGATGTACAACTCCTCATATGCCACTGGGATGACCCAATGTGTGAGGTTATGTTGGTTACTCTCGGACTCCCTATTGGAGGTTATGCTACCCGCCATGTGGGATTATATTGCACCTTGTATCGGTTACGTTCATGTATTATGGCATGCATGCATCATGGTATCTTGCTATGACTATCCTTTCTATATGTTTCATTTCTATATATATGTCCTTGTTCATCTAACATGTCTAATGCAGGTTTATTATGACTTCATTTCAATTCATACCCGCGTAGTTAGTAAATTCAAAACTACTAATGCATACTCTATGCCTGCATTATATCACAATGACGGAGCAGGTGATATCTTTGATCATCCTCGTGGCTAGATCTAGATAACTCCACAATCTCAATTAGGTGAATCCTCTAGCTTCGAGGACAGAGCCTTACTATCTTATCATTCATGATTTATCTTGTATTAGAGATAGTCTTTCTTTACATTCTGGATGAGCCAGGGAGTATCTGAGCCCCCGTCTTATGTTGTATCTAGAGGCCTGTTTTGGGACATATGTATGTACTTCAGTTTTAAACTTGTATACTCTACCTTATGATCTATTCCTATGCTAAGTCTTATGTTATGTATATGCTTCCGCTTATGGATTTTTTTGATTTACCTTGAACGCTTGTATGAATAGTAAGGGTTAGTTTGAGGTTTCTTCGGGTATCTCATTCACCATGTTACGGCTAAAGCCTAGGCACGGGCCCTCACACTTTTTTAGAAGCTACTTTGTTCTAAACCCTAATTTATGCCTACTTAAAGGGTATTATATCCCTTGAAAAGACATCTCAAATATCCCATGAACTTTGGGATATTCATAGAGAGATCAAAATATAGCTCAAGAAGGGCAAAATCATCCTACATTCAAGAAATACGCCACTAACGACACTCAAATCATGGAGAAAATTGAGGGAAGAATCAAGGGGTGAACAAATTTGTACCCACATTATTTATCAATAAAATTTTTCTTTCTTCATATTTTACTTGTGATTGCAATTTATTTTCCATCATCACTTTAAAAGTTGTTGCAAACAATGTTATTCAAAAAAATATTCAAATCCATTCTTTAACTGAAAAACTAAAATTGCAGTCATTAAGATATTTAAATAGAAATAAATCTCATGAATTAAGAAATTTGTATACTAATCGAATTTCGTCCCTAAAATGATTCTTCAAAAAGAAGAATACCATGCTAATTGGGTTTGAGTTCCAAATAGGATTGAAAGACACAGAAACAGGTATACAATTGAATGCCAACTAACTTTATATTTTAAGTTATCAAATTAATTCGTACAAATTTTTATTAATGAATCAGTAATCGTCTTTTATTGATTATATATTTTCTTGAATTTATTTTTGGTGAAAAACGTTAGGTATGATTGAACTTCTTGATCGAATTTTATTGTGTCTATTTGTGTGGTGATTCAATGATCAATAAACAGTTCTTTGTAAATTGTTAGGTCAAATCTATTTTGTGATACATAAACGTATAAGTGAGTTATGGTGTGTAAGTTATTTTTTGTATAATTATATTCATGGAGTTATTTATCTATGTGGTGATTGTATATTTCTAAAATTAATTTGTATATGTATATAAGGTCATTGTTTGTAACAAAAAATCTATAAAGATACAAATGTTATATGTATTTGCATGTGAGTTATTTTTCGTATAAATATATTCTTGAAGTTATATATCTCAGTGGAGATTGTATATTCCTAACATTAAATTGTATACATATATAATGTCATCGGTTGTAACAAAACATCTATAAATATACAAATGTTATATGTATATGTACATTTATGTGTTAATTTGTCCTTGTATATCAAATAATCATAAAAAATAATATACACATTGACTATGTATATAATATATTAGATTTATTTAGATTTGTTAAACATCATATACAAAAAGACTTCCTCGGCTATCTTGGTTATGAAACCTTATGAAACTATGAAGAAATAGAAGCATATACAGCCCAAATTATATATACATATATAGACACACACACATTTTGGCAATTTACCTGAAAGTGAATTGCACAATTAGGGGAGAAACGCACAATTAGGAGGGAGAATGAAAACATTCAAATTGAAAATTGAGATGATTGGGATAAGTTGTGACAAGAGAGATAAAGAGGGATTTATACAACTCTTTGAAAAGAGGGATACTTATAAAATATTTGTATTTTCAATTTTTATACAAATTAAAATTGTGGATCCCATAATTAATGGCAAATTTTGATAAATTGTAGTAATTATTAATAATCAAATAAACTTATACCCTTATTACGTAATTATTAGTAGATATTTACTAACTTGCATAAATTTTTCGTTTAAGAAAGCATACCTCAAGGATTCGCCTAATGTTGGTTTTTCACTATATACAGAAAAGAGTCCTAAACCTCATAGGAAACATGATATTTAGTTGAGTTCAAAGTCTTAAATATTAATTAAATTGTTATGCTTAAATACTAAAATATCAAATATTAACTTACTGTTCTAATATTTAGACTGTTAAAAGGCTAAGTAAGCTTATACCCCTTTACATTTTATTTTCCCTGCTATTAAAATTTGTCTTCTACTATTAAAATTTGTGCGCTGACATCATGTTGACGTCACCATCCACCTTGTATGATATATCAATAGGGTATACAATCCCGACAGGGTATCATAGAGGATTACGCTCAATCCTATATGATATGTATATGATATTAATATACCGATAGAGTATCATAACAAACATATTTTCCACTAATTTAAAATTTAATAAATAAATTTATAATTTTCTCTTAATTATTTTGTTTCTTAAAAAAAGAGCTTAAAATTATTAGATATTGATAGGGTATCAATATACCAACGGGGTATCATAAGAATATATTTTCTACTAATTTAGAGTTTAATAAATAATTTTGTAACTTTAATAATTTGCTAGTCCTATATGATACCGATATGGTATAAATATACCGACAGAGTATCAAAACTATGATATTTTCTAGTTTAATAAATTTTTATTTGTTTCTTATTTATTTCTTTAAAAAATATAATCCTATATATATGACCCCAATACTAAATAAGTAGAAAATATATTTTTGTGATACTCCATTGGTATATTGATACTCTATTGGTATAATATAATTTTGAGCTATTCTTTTCAGAAATAATATAATTAAGAGAAAATTATTAAAGTTGCAAAATTATTTATTAAATTTTCAATTAGTAGAAAATATATGCTTTGTGATACTCTATCGGTATATTGATAACATATTAGTATCATATAGAATCGAGCTTAATCCTCTGTGATACCTATCGGTATATGTATACCCTATTAGTATATCATAAAAGGTGGTGCTAATGTCAGCACGCAAATTTTAATATTAAGGGGACAAATTTTAATAGTACGGGGGCATAAAATGTAAAGGGATATATGGATGTAAATAGTTTGGGCAGAATGCATATAAACCCCCCCGTACTTGAAGCTTTTTATTCGGCGAACACCTTAACTACTGCTCGTCTTAAAAGCTCATCCCTTGAACTCATTTAATGTTTGATCGTGACACCCTCTAATGTCCACTCATGTTTGTCGTGTATTCACGCGTATCACATGGTGGAAGTTAAGCTGACATGGATATCCAGGTGGGTTAAAAAATTGCTCCACTTAGATAAACACACCCACGTAATTAATGGACCCCTTCCTTTAATTTATCTGACTAGCCAAAATGGCCAATCAAAAATTCACTTTTGAAGTCACTCTGATTTTCTTGATTTTCATTTCCTTCCAAAAGTCTCTTTCATCTTCCATACATCTCTGAGAAGTGTAACAGATTATTTCTCAGTTTCAACATTTTGGGACTCATTTTGAAGGGTTTTGACTCATTAAAAAAAAGAGTAATCAGGGTTTGGGTGAAGGTTTTGCTCGATTTGGGGAGGTGACAATTGGTGAACGAAACGCCCCAAAATCTGCTTCGAAATGCCCATAATCGTAATTTCCATATATCTCAAGATCCATGCATGATCGAAAATCCGACTTCATATTCTCGATCAGGGGGCAAAATTGAGTGGGGAATGGGTATAACCCGGATTTTAAAGAACCCGTAGCGAAAAATAATTTTTGCTAATTTACGAATTCCAGAGAGCATCCGCGCCCTGGCCGCGATATGATAGAGGCGCGGAGCAATACAATTTTGTCCTTCGCGTTTGGTCCATGTCGCAGACCATATGTGGATTAGTACAACTTTTTCCTTAGTATATCCTATGCGCCCAAGGGCATTGGGATCGTAGCCTCATGTCCACTAAAACGTAAAAACACCCATACTTAGTCATTTTTCAACTCTATATCACTCAAAACCTTCACAAAAACCTCTCCAAGACTTAACCAAATATTTCATATCAAATTCAAGCTTTCAAGCTTAACTTTGGAACTCAAAGATTCACTTCAAGCTCTAAGTTTCCTTCAAGCTTATCTCAAGAAAACCCAAGTCTGAGGTATGTGGGTTTCATCCATTGGGTCATTTTACCCATGGAGCCCAATCTTCCTTTTTTTTATGAAAATTACATGTTTTCAAGTTGTATCATCTATGAGTATCTCTTATTATAGATTATGAATATAAAATTTGTTGGAGTTTTATCAAAGTATTGTTGGTTATGCATGAGTATCTGTTTTAAGCTTACACTATGAGTTAATCTTTGTGTATTGAGACTATGCATGTTTGGCTATGAAACTATGATCTATTATGCATTTTGATGATGGATTTCAAGGTACCCTACATGAGGGTTTTACTATATGTTTTGGGTTGATTTGCATTGAGTTTATTCATACTATTTCACTCTTGAATTGCATGATTTTGAATAAACATTATGAACCCACCAAGTGTTTGATAAAATGTCATGAAAAGAATTCTCGAATTATTGATGATCTATTACAAAATTTATAAGTCAAGTGACTTCATGATGATTAATGGCTTTCAAGAATGTATTGAATTCATGAAAAGTATCTATGATGTTGCAAGTATCAAGTTAAGCCCTATTTCAAGATTTTTACCTCTTGTGAGCCATTCATGTTAAAGCAAGAGATTATGTATGATTGTTATCTATTCTTATGTTCAAGTTAGGCTCACTATTAGAGGTCAAGCATATTTATGAGCTACTCAAGTCATGTTATCATGTCTCTTACACGTTATTCATGCTACGACTAAAGTATGATTATTTCAAGTATTCCGTGGAATTAGACTTAGCACCGATTGAGGCTTAAGATGGGGGCTCGACTCAAGGCGTCCTTATGTAAGTGATAGTCTCTAAACTATGTGCTACCACAGGTTTATACATGATATCTCTTATGGCTTTCTAGTGGATCCATCTAGTTATATCACACCTTTTTGAGGGGGTAACATGACTCGATAACCTTGATGAGGGGGCGATATGGCTCAGATTATTCATTGTATGGCTACCATGGCAAGTAGACCACACCTTGTCGAGGGGGTGACATGCCTCGATTACCTTATCGAGGGGGTGACTTGCATCGATTACCTTGCCAAGGGGGTGGCATGCTTTAGATTCCAAGTAGTAGCTCGCGTGGTCTATGTAGATTAAGGTCTCTTCCCACACATGTAATATTACTATGCAAGTTGAATGTTTTATAAACATGTTTTACTACAAGCATTGATCATGCATGCCATGTTAAGATTTTATATATCCATTGCTTATGATTATGCATTTTGACTATATTGGCTTATGTCTTGTTGCATTGCATCCTACATACTTAGTACATTCAAACGTACTAAAGCATACTCTATGCCTACATAATATTACCATATAGGGACCGGAGCACCTTTTTATCATCCTCCACATGGCTAGTTGGTACTGGGGAGATAAGCTTTGGTGAGTCCTCAAGTCTGAGGATAGTATCTATGTTACTCTTACTATTTTGAGACTTCTTTATGTTGAACACTTGTTACTACGAGGGTGAACCCGGAAAGTGTCTTGGCCCCCGCTCCATTCCATGTTAGAGTTATTGTTAGATATTATGATGTACTTATGCTATGAGCTTGACTCTTTTATGCTCTTATGATTATCAAAGATTTTCTCTTATTCCTACTTCCCTTTTATTAGATCATGTGCTTCCGCGACCAAGGATGTTTGGATGATATGCTAAGAGGCTTATTTGGGGTCCCTTTGGGTTCCCCATTCGCCGTGTCACATCTAGGCCTTAGGATTGGGTCGTGACAAACTTGGTATCAGAGCACTAGGTTGTTAATGGTCCTCATAATCCAACACACTATGCCAATAAGAGTCTTATTCATGGTTGTGAAGAGCGCCACAACTATGAATGGGAGGCTGTGAGGCGTTTTAGGAAATGTTTCACTTCTTCATGGTCTATATCATGCTTTAGATGTGAGTGTAAGGCTTTTCCCCTAACGAATGCTCTTTGCTCTTCTAGATTATGCCAATTCCAAGAGGGAGACTAAGGAGAGCCCCTACACCCGAGGAGCAATCGGCCCTTCCTACTCCTCAAGCTCCTCAAGGTGGAGAGGTAGCCCAAGATGAGTTCTGAGATGCTATTACAATGTTGACATATGCTATGACCAACTAACTAAACCAAGGGGCCCAAGCCCCTCATGCTTCCACTCCAACTTCTAGGGTGAGGGATTTCACTAGAATGAACCCACCTGAGTTCCATGGATCCAAACATGAAGGGTTGGAAGATTTTAATGTATATTGTGATGCCTTAAGAATTGGTTTGGGGTGTGTTTTGATGCAAAATGGCAAGGTGATAGCATATGCCTCTAAAAAACTTAAGGTGCTTGAGAATAATTATCCCATCCATGATCTTGAATTAGCAGTCGTGGTATTTGCTTTGAAAATTTTGTGTCACTACTTGTATGGGGTTCATGTTGATATGTTTACCAACCACAAGAGTCTCCGACATGTATTCACCCAAAAATATCTTAACTTGAGACAAAGAAGGTGGTTAGAGCTCCTTAAAGATTATGATATGAGTGTGTATTCACCCAAAAAAAGCTAATGTTGTGGCCGATGCTCTAAGTAGAGTGTCCATGGATAGTCTAGCTCATGTTGATGATGGTGGCAAAGAAGTGGCTAGAGAGGTTCACCGGTTGGCTAGATTGGGGGTTAGGTTGGATGAAGTTGATAACGGTGGTGTAGTGGTTGTTGATGGTTCTAAATCTTCCTTGATTGAGGAGGTAATGGCAAAATAAGACCTTGACCCCGCATTGCTAGAGTTGACGGCCTTGGTAAGAGATGGTAAAGTGGAGGTTTTTTCCCGAGGGGGAGATGGTGCCCTTAGGTACCAAGGTAGATTGCGTGTGCCAAATGTGGATGACTTGAAAGAATTGATCTTGAAAGAGGCCCATAATTCATCCTATTCCATGCACCCTGGTTCTACAAAGATGTATCGAGACTTGAGAGAGGTGTATTGGTGGGGTGGTATGAAGAGGGATATTGTCAAATTCATATCCGGATGTCACAATTACCAACAAATGAAGGCCGAACATCAAAGATCGGGTGGCCTAGCCCAAGATATAGGGATTCCTACTTGGAAGTGGGAAGAGATCAACATGGATTTTATGGTTGGGCTGCCTAAGACTAGGAAACATTTTGACTTTATTTGGGTTGTGGTGGATAGAATGACGAAGTCGGCTCACTTTCTACCGGTCAAAACCACTTATAGTGCCGAGGATTATGCCATGTTGTATATACATGAGTTGGTTAGATTGCATGGGGTGCTGTTGCTATCATTTCGGATCGTAGTGCTCAATTCACTTCTAATTTTTAGGGGTCATTTCAAAGAGGTCTTAGTACAAAGGTTAAGCTTAGCCTGAGTTTTCATCCTCAAATGGATTGTCAACCCGAGAGGACTATCCAAACTCTTGAGGATATGCTTAGAACTTGCGCTTTGGAGTTTAAGGGTAGTTGCGATTAACATCTTCCACTCATTGAGTTTGGTTGCAACAATAGCTACCATTCAAGCATTGGTATGGCTCCCTTTGAAGCTCTTTATGGTAGACGTTGTAGATCCCTGGTTGGGTGGTTTGAAGTGGAGGAGATGGCTTTTTTAGGTTCGAATTTGGTCATGGAGGCCTTGAAGAAGGTGAGGTTGATAAGGGAGAGATTGAAAACAGTTCAAAGTAGACAAAAGTCCTACTCCAATGTGAGGAGAAAAGATCTTAATTTTAAGGTTGGTGATTAGGTTTACTCGAAAGTCTCACCCATGAAGGGTGTGATTCGGTTTGGAAAGAAAGAAAAATTAAAACCAAGGTTTGTGGGTCCTTATAGAGTTTTGAGGAGGATTGGCAAGGTAGCATATGAGTTGGAGTTGCATATGGAGATGAATGTGGTTCATCCGGTCTTCCATGTATCCATGTTGAGAAAGTGTATGGGTGACCCAAGTTCTATAGTGCCCTTAGAGGTTGTGGTTGTTGTAGAAGAGAATTTGACCTATGTGGACGTCCCGCTGGAGATTTTGGATAGACAAGTGAAATGGTTGAGAAACAAAGATGTAGCTTCTGTCAATGTCCTTTGGAGGAACCAACAAGTTGAAAGTGCCACACGGGAAGTCGAGGTGGACATGAGAAAGAGATATCCATATCTATTCCACTCTACTCAAGCTGAAGGTACTAATTTAAGTCCCCTATACAATTTCAATTCTTAAGTTTCAGCCCTTATGTCATTTTGCATGCATTCACGTTCATGGTATCAAGTTTATGGTTATTTTTGACACTGATGTTGAGACTTTTGAAAATAATGTTTTAAATGCATTTGTTGCATTCATGTCAGGCTAAAATCTTCATGAGTACTTCTCTTATGCACGTTTCTTTGACATTCGGGGATAAATAATTCCAAGGGGGAAATATTGAAATGCCCCAAAATATGCTTCGGAATGCCCATAATCATAATTGCTATATATCTCAAAATCCATGCGTGATATAAAAAATCCGACTTCATATTCTCGATTATGGGGCACAATTGAGTGGGCAATGGGTATAATCCAAATTTTAGAGGAACCGTAGTGAAAAATAATTTTGGCTAATTTTAGAATTTCAGAAGGCATCCGAGATGCACCAGAGGTGCGGAGCAATACAATTTTGTCCTTCGCATTTGGTCCGCGCTGTGGACAAGACGCGGACTAGTACAACTTTTTCTTGGTTTTTTCCTATGCACCCAAAGGCATTGGGGTCATAGCCCAAGCCATTTTTCAACTCTATATTACTCAAAATCCTAACAAAAACCTCTCAAAGACTTAACCAAATATTTCATACCAAATTCAAGGATTTCAAGCTTAACTTTGGAACTCAAAGATTCACTTCAATCTCTAAGTTTCCTTTAAAATCATCTCAAGAAAATCCAAGCTTGAGGTAGGTGAGTTTCATCCATTGGGTCCTTTCACCCATGGAGCCCAATCTTCCTTTTTTATGGAATTTGCATGTTTTCAAGTTGTATCATCTATGAGTATCTCTTATTATAGATTATGAATATAAATTATGTTGGGGTTTTATCAAAGTATTGTTGATTATGCATAAGTATCTATTTTAGATTTACACAATGAGTTGATCTGTGTCTATTGAGACTATGCATGTTTTGAGTTATGAAACTATGATCTATTATGAGTTTTGATGATGGATTTCAAGGTACCCTACATGAGGGTTTTACTATATGTTGGTGGGTTGATTTGCATTGAATTTATTCCTACTATTTCACTCTTGAATTGCATGATTTTGAACAAGCATTATGAACCCACCAAGTGTTTGATAAAATGTCATGACAAGAATTCTCAAGTTATTGATGATCTATTACATGATTTATAAGTCAAGTGACTTCATGATGATTAAGGGCTTTCAAGCGTGTATTGAAGTAATGAAAAGTATCTATGATGTTGCACGTATCAAGTTGAGCCCTATTTCAAGATTATTACCTCTTGTGAGCCATTCATGTTAAAGCAAGGGATCATGTATGATTGCTATCTATTCTCATGTTTAAGTTAGGCTCACTATTAGAGGTCAAGCATGCTTATGAGCTACTCAAGTCATGCTATCATGTCTCTTATAAGTTATTCTTGTTATGACTAGAGTATGATTATTTCAAGCATTCCGTGGCATTAGACTTAGCACCGATTGAGGCTCAAGATGGGAGCTCGACTCAAGGGGTCCTTTGATCTTAGGCGTATTTATACGCCTAAATAAACAAAACTCCCATAAATAGAGTTAAGTTCGAGGGTAAATTCGTAGAGTTTTAAGTACTTTAGTAGAATTTTGTGTATGTGCTAACACTGGACAAATTAGCTTTGGGTTTGTGTTTTTATTGATTTTTATCAGATTTTAAGATTTCGGAATGAGATCCGAAGCAAAAGAAGACACCCTGTACAAGAATACAAGGAGAAAAATTTCAAACACTTGGTCTGCGACCAAGGCGCGTCGCTGACCAGTGTTAATTCACTGAAGAAATATTTTTCATCAGGGTAGGTGAAGAAGTAACTCAAATAACACTAGTGCGCGTCACACACTAGTGTGAAATAGGTGATTTTTTGGTCCAATAAACATTGCACACCGAATTTTATTAATATAATACTAAAGTGCATCGCGGACATAAGGGAAAACGCGTAAAAAGTCAGGTTTTGTGCGCTATATAAGTCGTGAAAAACCTATAACCCTAACCATCCTTTGTTCTAAATATTGTTGAAGCTTGTGAGGCGGCTGGGTATTGTAGAAGACCACTCTTGTTCTGTTTTATCTTTATTTTATCATTTTCTTATGGTTTTAATTGTAATATTGGTGTGTACGATTAGCATGAGTGGCTAATCTTTTCATTTTCTGGGATTGTAGCCATAGACAATGTGTTAATCTTTGAGTTTTTATGCTTATGAATGAGTTTTGCGATTGTTCTTACATTATTTAAATCTACATTTCTTATCTTGATCACCTATGAAATTAATATATTGTGTATTGTGAATTCTAAAAATGTTGGAATGTTAAAGAACACAATAATGTAGGGAGCTTGTTCAACTAAAATATTAGATTGATTTGTGTATTAGAGATTTGTGATAACTACCTTTACACCAACCTTGATTTAATATACAGGAAGAAAATATTAATGCATTTCTATAGGGAGCTTAGAAAATGATGCTCCCATAGGTGAACAAATGCAAATCAAGGAGGAATTTCTAGATGAGCAGCTGCTGGCACTTGAAGTGGAAGAACTACCATGGTACACAGACATCGTCAACTACTTGGTAAGTGAAGTTTTTCCCCTAGATGCTAACCATGAACAATGCATGCGGTTAGCCCATGACGCTAAGGCTTACATATGGGATGAGCCCTATCTTTTCAGACAAGGGGCTGATGGTATGGTGAGAAGGTGTTTACCCAAAGCCGAGATGCAGCAAATTCTAGCAAGGTGCCATGCTTCACCATACGGTGGTCATCATGGAGGTGAGCGCAAAACTCACAAGGAACTTCAATCAGGTTTCTTTTGGCTAACTCTATTCAAGGACACTGTGCATTTTGTGAAATCTTGTG
The DNA here is from genome assembly GCA_026153255.1 of Solanum medicagineum. Lineage (NCBI taxonomy): Eukaryota > Viridiplantae > Streptophyta > Magnoliopsida > Solanales > Solanaceae > Solanum > Solanum medicagineum. The sequence continues at coordinate 15,345 of JAPFFP010091705.1, forward strand.
ATTCTTGCCAAAAGATCGGGACCATCTCTTAGAGGCATGAGATGCCTCTTAATAACATTTTGGAGGTGGAAATCTTTGATGTATGGGGCATGGACTTCATGGGTCCATTTCACCCTCTTTTGACAACACTTACATCTTAGTCGCAGTTGATTATGTGTCCAAATGGGTAGAAGCGGCAACTTTACCCACCAATGGCTCCAAGGTTGTAAGTAAGTTTTTAAAGAAACACATCTTCACTCTCTTTGGTACATCGAGAGCCATCATTACTGATGGTGGTACACACTTCATCAACCAAACAGTGAAGAACCTTCTAGCTGAGTATGGTGTTAGGCACAAGGTTGCCACAACTTACCATCCACAAACAAGTGGCCAAGTCGAGGTGTCAAATCATAAGGTGAAGAAAATTTTGTAGAAGACGGTGAACGCCACAAGGAAAGATTGGTCCTCCAAACTTGATGAAGCTTTATGGGCATATCAGACAACTTACAAAACACCAATCGGTACATCCTCGTATCGATTGGTGTATGGGAAAGCTTGTCATCTTCCAATAGAGCTCGAACACCAAGCTTATTGGGAAATCAAAAGGCCGAATCTTGATCCCGAGCTTGTGGGAAGAAAGAGGTTGGAACAACTGGAAGAGTTAGAAGAATTCCAACTTCAAGCGTACGAGAATGCCAAACTCTACAAAGAAAAGACCAAGCAGTGGCATGTTCGGCATAAAATCAAATGCACTTTTTAGCCGGGCCAACAGGTACCTCTCTTTAACTCTCGTTTGAAACTGTTACAAGGTAAGCTGTGGTCAAAATGGAGTGGAACCTACGTGGTGGTATTTGTAAAACCACATGGAGCCGTGGAATTAAAGGACGAGACCTCCAACCAAACGTTTTTGGTAAACGGTCAACGTGTCAAGCAGTACTAAGGTGAAGACACAACCAAAGTTGAGGAGGCTACTGAATTGGCCAAAGATGAGTACATTTTTGTTGCATCGTGCCGCGACGTTAAGTCAAGCGCTACATGGGAGGCCACCCGTGAGGAGGTGACATTTTTCTATTTTCGTATTTTTTTAATTCCCAATAATTAAATAAATAAATAAATTAAATTAATATATATATATAATTAAAAAATTTCATAATTTTGAGCCTCGAAAATCAGAAACGAAAATTGTGCATAAATACACTAGTCCGCGTCGGGGACTAGGTACTAAAACTCTGCCAATTTTCTATTTCAATTTCCCATAAATTCGTTAGTTATTTTTTGGATTTTTTTGGTCAAAATCAATTATTGTAGTTTATTTTAGCATGTTTAGGTGTTAGGTCAATTTTTTCGAGCTCCAAACAAAAAAAATTTTTTTTACTATTCTGGGCAGAGGGGTTTTCGCGTTCCTTCTGCGACGCGCACCCCTTGCCCAAAATAAAAAATAGTTTATGTAGTGTGGTTTTGCATCCCCTCGCTATGTGGAGAGGATACGCAGGTATTTTTTTTGTTTGGTTTTTGGCTCAACCCAACCAGACACAAATTGTTTTTAAAAGATACCCTAGCCTTTCGATCCCCATACCCGATTCCCTCCACCATTTTTCTCCTTTTCCTCTTCAAAACTTCTTCAGTCAGTGACGCACACCCCCCAAGTGACCTCAAGTTCACGCTGCTGCTGCTTCTTCATCTTCTTCTTCATCAATACTCCTCACTCCAAGTAAGTATCCATACTCAACCTCTTAATTTCTTGCAAGAAATTGGTAAGGAATGTTACTGCTTTGTGACAATGCCATGGCTGTGAGTACCTGGTTGCTTGATTCTGGGTGATCGATTATTGATGGGTGTTCGTGTTTAGCAATTTACACTTTTAATTTTAGCATTTTCATAGATTTTGATTTTAGGATTCACCCTAACTTGCATTGGGAAAGCAAATTGGGGGAAATGACGTTAGTCACCTTGGTAGCATTCAATTGTTGTTTGAATACAACGTGAGGTCCCTTTTCTTTGACTTAAGTTTGGGGTAGTGGGTGTGGTTTGGGATGTACATGTACCTCATGATCTGTTGAATTGGGTAAGTGCTTTCCTATGAATTTGCATCTGACCAAGATATACCTCAAGAGTTTCCCAGCTGTTTTCCATTTATTGTGATAACATAAGCTTATTTCTATGATCAAAATGAGGAAATAGAGGTTGAGTACTGTTTCTCTATTCGCAGTAGTGCAAAGTGAAATTGTTTGATGATTTTGTGATATGTGAGTGATGTGTTGATAGTTGGGCTTATTCCCACCTGATTTTACATAAAAATATGAGCAAGTTAGCCTATTTCAAATCTGCTGCAACTTATGGAAGTTGGGTCTGTTCACTGCTGAAAAATTGTTTAAAATGGTACTGTGAGCTTCTACTTGTACTTCATTATAATTAACAAGTTTCAAGATTGTTTCATTGAGAAAGCACCTGTGCTAGCATGCATTTTAGATAGGGATGAGACTGTACCTCTTGATTTCTTGAATCGTCTATTTTCTTTCATATAATAAGCACCTGAACATGAGATAACTCAGAGGTCAAAGGCTGTTTTCTATTGAATATGATGAATGAGATGCTTTCAATGTTCACAATGAGAATAAGGGGGCTGGGTTCTGTTTTTTTGCTATCATGGGTACACAAGGAAACTGTTTACTGATTATGTGAGAAATATGTGCTATATTTGAAGCCTCAAACCAATCCATCCTGGTGTCACATCCAAATATGAGAATCTTAGCATGTTTTGGGGGCTGCTTACTTGCTATACCTTGGTAAATTGGGTGTGTTTTCTGCTAGAATGATAATGAACTGGACAACAAATGGACTATTGGTATTAATGATTATGTTGTTATGCTGTCAGAACTTTGAATGAGTGAAAGCATTAATTTGGGAAGTCTGAGTACTTTCTTCTTTACTGTTTTACAAATTAAGTGTGGGGTTGTGTTTCTATGCTAGAATGGTGATCTAAGGAAGTACAAACTGCTTGAAATTGGCAACAAAATGTGGAATGTGGCTACTGAATTTTGCTCACCACACCAGAATGACTATCTTTTGCTGTTCATTTACTCTTTTAATTGCTTTTGCAGGATACTATGGCATCAAGAGGTAGGCAAACTGGTCAGTCCAGCTGAGCTACAGCTGCACCCACTCGGAGGAGGTCTCGGGACATCCCAACAGTCCCGAAGGGCCCCGTCACAAAAAGAGGCAAATGACATACGGGGAGAAGGCAGTCGAAAGAGTTAGTCTCAAGTGGTACAAAAGCCATCCTGAGTCCAAGTACTTTATGGATTTCCGGATAGATGCAGAGGTGCTCAACCAAACATACCCAACCATATACGAGAGGTGCCTTGCATACCACTGCATTTCCTGTTCAAGCATCCACGGCCTTGCAATCAGAGCATTGTCCGGGAGTTCTACACAAATATGAGCAAGGAGGCACGCACCCGACAGGTTAAGGTGCAAGGTGTGACTATTCATCATTAATGATATCATCAGGACACCCTCAGAGATCCTGGATGCATTTGACACCTTGGTCGAGCACCCTCCATACCAGGCCATCCGACACACACTCTTAGGCCATCAGTCGACAGCCCATTGGGATAGCCACACATACAGAGGCTTCCATCAAACCTTTCCTTTGGGGCAGCTCAAGAAACATGCCCGTGTCTGGCTGAAGATCGTGACACGTGGACTCTTTCCGGACCAGCATTTCTCCAAGGTCACTAGGGATCGGGTTTGCCTCATGTACGTACTGATGACAGACATGGAGCTTAATTTCAGGTCGATACTGAAGTCAGCCATGAGGAAGGCCTGGGCACATAAGGGCCGCAGGTATGCATTTGGCGGCATTGTTACTAAGATGTGTATGCGTGTAGGTGTGCCCACAGACGTTCTTGACTACTGTCCACACACCGAGGCATCTCCCTGCACCATCAGCACTATTCAGGGACCGAAGCTTGGTGCACCACCTACCCTTACTGCCACCGAGTGTGCCCGTAGGGATGAGTTGGTCATGGCACGGATGTTCGGGATGCAGTCATTGTTGTTGCGGGCGAGTGGCCGCCCAATCACGCTCGAGGAGATTACTGAGGTGGAGATCCAATATCCCCTCAATGATCATGCACGTGCGATATTGGGCATCAGACCTTAGTTCGTGGAGCCGCTTGATGATGGCATTCCCTCCGACCCAGATGCGAACAAAAGCGATACGCAGGGTGACGAGGTGGAGGATGCGGATGATAGCTCGGTAGAGGAGGATTGAGTGATTACACCCCATTCCGTAGGTTCTTTTTGGTTAGCACTGGGGACAGTGCTATTGTTTAAGTGTGGGTAGGGGTATTTTATCCTACTGGATATTTTAGGCTACTGACCTTGATACATGCTATTGTTTTTGCTACTACAGTTGATATTTTGACATGATTATTTTTCAGGGCAGTTTTTTTTATTTTCCTTGTTTATGCGATTATTAGTATGTGCTACGCTTGAAATTATTATGAATATGTGTTGTTAATGCATTTTAGTGTAATTATTTGTTGTGGTAAGTCATAGTTGAGTGACATTACCCTATGACGGATGGATGAAGACCGTCCTAAGAGTATGTGTCAAATAGAGTCTCATTGTAGAGTGTCGATAGTATGTAAAAATATTCGTTATATGTGAAACCATGAAAATTAAGATGGCATAAATTCTCAAGTCCCTAGTAGCTTAAACATGAAATTTGTACTGATGAATAGCTGCTTAATTCTGAATTCATGAGAAATAAGTGATAGTGAATCTAGTGTTGCCTTATGATAAAAATGTGCCATATGATTGGGAGCTGAAGTGCTAGTCTATGTTGCTATAGCTATTAAGAACTTGCCCAGATGTTAAATTAACTTAGTATATTTTAAATTTTAAAGAAAGGATCTAGGCATTTCTTTGGTAACCTAAATAACTTGGGCCTTTTTATCCATTTTATTAAAATATCCTAGTTAACCCCGTTGAGCTTTAGACTTTTTCTTTCATCAGCCACATTTCAAGTTGAACCCATTCTTTGACTTTTAACAATATTTGATCATAAATCTTGAGCATTTTAGCATAAAAATTTAGAGAATGAGCAGCTGAAATGGAACCTAAACAGTAAAAATTTATGATTCGGGGTACTATTAAAAAAAAATCAAAAATTAGAAAACAAAAAAGTAATGTGTTTGTTAATATTTGTTGATAATTTTGAGTATGTAAATTGTGGAAACAAATAAAGGATGTTGAAATGAAAAAGATTAAAAGGGCAAAAGAAGAGAAAAATAGGGTAGAGTAAGCTTTAAGCGCTCAGAAAATGAAACTTGACAGCCATATCTAGAAGATTATCCCACCAGCCCTAAACTTACATTACAACCAAATAAAAGTACCTAAGTGATCCCTTAAATCAAAAGTCTCACTAGATAAAATGTTAGACCCCGTACAGTAATTATTTCGAAGTTAATCGTTTAATTGGAAAGACTATGGCGACTGTGGCGTAACTTAA